>SEYY01001181.1:30391-45391 GCA_009176605.1 Armadillidium nasatum
GAGTTTTTAATGTTACGAAGGATTGATTTTTCACTATTCCGGGATGAAATATAAGTAGCGTGAGTTTCTGGAGTTTGAAGTCGACGGTAATCACTGAAGGCAACATCCCTGCGGCGGATAGCGCGAGAACAAGCAGAGTTAAACCAAGGTTTGTTAGGTATAGTAGAAGGAAAAGAATATGGAATGTACGCCTCCATGCCAGATAGAATCACTTTGGTAATGCATTCTGCACACTCCGTGGGACCCCTGCCACGGAAGCAATAATCATTCCACGGAAAATCGAAGAAGTACGACCGCAAGTCCGACCAGCTTGCGGCACCGAAGTGCCACAAACGTTTCCTTTCAATAGAAGGGGGTCTTTCCTGCGGAAGACTTGAAGAGATAGAAGAGGATACAGAGATAAGAAGGTGATTGGAGGAACACAGAGGAGGAAAGAGTTTAACAGTATAAGGAGAAGGATTAGAAGTTAGGAAAAGGTCTAGAATGTTGGGTTCATCTAAAGACGGTGAGGGATACGAGTAGGGAGCTGCACCAACTGTTCAAGGTTGTTTTGGATAGCGAAATAGAAGGACGTTCACCAGCTGTATCATGAGAACTAGAAGAAAGCCATTGGCGGTGAGGAACATTGAAATCACCTAATATGATGATTTCAGAGAAAGGAGAAGAGAGAATATGCTCTATTTTGGAGTTTAAATAGTCGAAGAATTTAGGATAGTCAGTAGAATTAGGAGATATTATAAATTGAACAAATGAATTTAGTCGTAGAATGGCAAGAGAGCCTAAGCCATAAGGTTGAAAATTCAGAGGACTCCAAATTAGAGACACGAGAACAAACGACATCATTACACACGTATAGAAAGAGATTGGAGAGAGTCAGTAAGAGCAAAAGAATTTATAAGACGAAAGGCCCTAGACTCCACCTTGTCGAAAAGAGCTGTATGTGTGGAACTATCCCAGATGTGCGAGGCGTACTCATACAGCGGGCGAACAACCCCCTTATTAAGAGCATGCAATTGGGGTGGCGTAAAAAATCACGAAGGTATCAAATTATATATATATATATATATATATATATATATATATATATATATATATATATATATATATATATATATATATATATATATATATATATATATATATATATATATATATATATATATCAGAGCTGGGCGCGCTTCTCAGTTTTGGATATTGCGGGACTCGAGATAAAGATAGTGCGAAAGCGCTACTTTAGAGACCCTCAAAAAGTGCGCGACCGACTTTAGCTCTACTGTTCGATTCACGAATTTTTCTATTTTGCGCGATTCAGTGAGCGATTTCAGAAAAAGTTTCAATATTACAAGGTATATATCCTTACAAAAAACTTTTTATTTTTAATAATTTTCAATAATATAAAATTAAAAAGTGATTAAACATTGCTATATCCAGATTTTCCTCTTTGTACTCCTTGTCATCCTTAAAGAACAAGAGATCCATGTTTCCTTTCATAAAGATTAGCTGGTCAAAATTAATAGCAGTTAAGGAAGACCTCTTTGGCCTCAAAATATCCCCACCAACACTATATATTCGCTCTACAGCAGCAGAACTATGAGGGCTGTGTTGTGCTGTGTAAACAATTTGACCCAAGTCTGCCTATGTTGAAAGGGGAAGATGTCCTTGGTGTGGGTTCGCTTCCAGCAGTCCAGGGTTTTTTAAGGACCTCACCTAATTCATCCTGCCTCTCTTCAGAATTAATATGACTACCCACAAGGTTTATTTCATCTGCGACTTCTGTAGACTCCAGGAACGCCGAGGAGTTGTGCTGTTCCTCATTTACTTTAGACCCGATGCTATGTGTCAGCTCGGTGACGATTCTCTCTTTGACAGCTGCCGAAATGTCGATAATCGATATATCAATATATTTTATATATCATCATCCCTATGTTCCAAAATTGGAGCTAAAAGATTTTTAACATCAAATTATCAAAATAGGCGAGCAACAAAGGAAAATTTTAACCGGGTCACTAGGTGAAATAAAATTTATATATATATATATATATATATATATATATATATATATATATATATATAATATATATATATATATATATATATATATATATATATATATATATATATATATATATATATATATATATATATAGGGACCGACCGGGGTTGGAATTTGGCCGGGGTTCTGGCTGGGGTTTCCTAAAATTTGTAAAGAGGTCAAAAGCACTGAAATTTAAGGTTAAGAAAATTAGATATAAGGTTTATTTAATTGTAAGGAAGGAGTAGAATAGCCAACATTCACTTAAATTAATGATTATATGCATTTTCTCCAAAAAAAAAAAATCAAAAAAAAACAGTTTTGTATTGTTAAAGTTTAAAAAAAGTACAAAAATTAAAAAAAAAAATATTCTAATTCATAATAGTGATTCAACAGGTTAACTTAAGTAAGACCCTAAGGTAAAGTTTGAAAAAATGTAAGATATAAAATTATTATCAATTTAACCTGTATTTATACATATCATTGTTATTTTATTGCCATGTATCAAACTTGTATCATTTAGCTGCATTATTTAAAAATTATTATTTTGTTTATACTTTCAGTCAATATGGCTAAAAGATCAGCTTCTGCACTATTTGAATACTTTACAATGTTTCAGGATAGGATCGAAATAGCTAAATGTTAACATCTGCAGTCAGAAAATTAGAAGAGAACCTCCGGGTGCTACAAGTAAAAAAATTTCAACCAAATCTTTTTGAAGTATCTAAAATCAAAACACAAAGATGAACATTCACTAGCAGAAAAGGAGCGGTCAAAAGAAACAGAAAAGAAAAAAATTTTCTTAATTTTTTTTTTATTATTTGACTGATTGAGCTGAAATTTTCAAAGTATGTGAATTTTTTCACGAAGTTCTGAGTTGATTTCGAGCATTTTTTTGAGTCTATAACGGTTTGAAACTTATTTGGACCCAAAGTTGAAAAAAATGAATAACTGGATCAAACCACTGGTCCACATGAGCTGAAAATTACATATAAGGTTTATTTAATTGTAAGGAAGGAGTAGAATAGCCAACATTCACCTTTGCCCCAATTTCTTGCATTGGTGGGAATTGGTTTTTGATATCACGTCTAGAAAAAAGTTATATAAGCACTTGAAATTTTTTTTTGCAAAAATCGTACCCTTCTGGAGGAAAAAATTATTTATAAAAAACGCTACCTACTATTTTTTTTTATTTGTGAATATTGTTTAGAAGAGGGCAGGGCAACAATATTTATTTAGTGCATATTTAAATGCTCTTTGTTTGAAGCGAGATATAGCCTCTCAAACTTTAGGAATTTTTGAAATTTGGCCAAAAATGGACCTTTTTGAAGGCTATATCTCAAAACCAACGAATGTCATCGAATAAAGTACATAGAGAAATTTGTAGCCCCACCCCTCCTCTATGCACACCGAAAATAGGAAATGTCATAGTTGTATTTTTTTTTTTAAATTTTGTCTTTCAGACAAAATTTTTTTTAGTTCAAAAAAATTTTTTTTCTATAGTTGGTCAGTTTTTGGCTTATAACATTTTTCCTATAACTCTGGGAACAAAAGTCTATTAGAGACTTTTGTATCCCATTTAATTTTGAATAAATAGTCCAGTTTTCAGCTCATTCTAAAAAGTGGTTTGGCACCGCCATTCAATTAAAAAAGGGTAAAATTTCAACAAAAAAAAAATAAAAAAATACTTTTAACCGTAATAGACTCGGAAAAACGCTAGAAATGGACTCTTCTTACCGGTAAAAAATCTATATAACTGAAAGTTTCAGCCGAATCGGCTGAAAATTAAAAAAAAAAAAATATTTAAGTATAATTTGCCATTTTAACCCCGGCCGGCAACCCCGGTTTTCCCTGATTTTTGGCCGGGGCCCCAGTCGGTTTATATATATATATATATATATATATATATATATATATATATATATATATATATATATATATATATATATATATTATTTTTTTTTTTTTTTTTTTTCACGCTACCTTTTCGGTTGTGCGCGACTCGCACAGTAGCGCACTTGATCGCGCAAGTTCCCAGAACTTTATATATATATATATATATATATATATATATATATATATATATATATATATATATATATATATATATATATATATATATATATATATATATATATATATATATATATATTTAAACCTAAATATATATTAAACCTAATATATATTTAAACCTAACCTAACCTATATATATATATATATATATATATATATATATATATATATATATATATATATATATATATATATATATATATATATATATATATATATATATATATATATATATATTTCACGCTACCTTTTCGGTTGTGCGCGACTCGCGCAGTAGCGCACTTGATCGCGCAAGTTCCCAGAACTTTATATATATATATATATATATATATATATATATATATATATATATATATATATATATATATATATATATATATATATATATATATATATATATATATATATATATATATATATATATATATAAGGAAGACTTACTGTGTTACTCCTCGAATAGATCAATGCCCATGAGATATTAACTTTTGAAAAAAAGATCATAAAATTTTTAAGGTGCTTTGTTCTTCTCTGATGATGGAAAAATATTACCTTTGATCTTTTATCTTGATGAAAAAATATTTAGATCGGAAAGGTTTCTCCGCCTGTCTTTACTTAAAAGTTAAAAATGGAAACAATAATTTTTAATGATAGAAAAAAATGCGTATAAAACATTTTTGAGCTTCATTTTTTATTTATTTAATATATATATTAGTGATGGATCGAATGTCATATTTTCCAATTTGCGGATGCGGATGTTGAATTTTGGAGAAGTGCGGATGCGGATGTTGAATTTTCGAAAGTGCGGATGCGGATGTTGAATTTTCGAAAGTGCGGATGCGGATGCGGATTTTGAATTTTCGAAAAGTTCGGATGCGGATGCGGATGATTAATTTTGATGCGGATGCGGATGTTAATTTTGATGAGGATGCGGATGCGAATGTATATATATATATATATATATATATATATATATATATATATATATATATATATATATATATATATATATATATATATATATATATATATATATATATATATATATATATATATATCACTATCACCTTTCCCACTTTCGTGAGGTGGTGCCCGCCACAATTCCCTTACAAACATAACTATTCTTACCTTTCAACGCTTTCACCACCTCCCTCCATCTCTGTCTCCACAAATCTTCTACCCTCGTCTAAACTCAAATTCCTTCCATCAAAATCTCTCTCACTCCATCCATCCATCTCCACTTCGGCCTTCCCCTCCCCCTACCCTTCCCCTATCTACATCGGATCTACGTACCTTGCCAACCATTCTGTTCTCTTTCATTCTTCACATATGTCCAAACCATTTTAGCACATCCTCCTCCTCTCTATCAATCAATTACACCCTTCTTCCATTTACACATCTCCCTTATTCTTTCATTTCTAATCCTATCAATCCTTCTCAATTTATATATCGCTCTCAAATCTTTCATCTCAAAGATATTGAAACTTTTTCTCGACCGAGCACTTATCGTCTATGTTTCACACACATACAATACAGAAGGTGAACACATACATTCAAACATTCTTATCTTTATTTCTTTCGAAATTTTTCCTTTCTTCCATACTTTTCTTAGGCCCCCCAATACTTTCATTCCTTCAATCACTCTGTTCTTTATTCCTTTTTCCGTCCCACCCTTACCTTCCACCCAACATTACTAGATATTTGAATTCATTCACCTCCTCAAGTTTCCATTCACACACTTCTACAAACCAATTTCTCCCTCCACATTTCCTCATCCCCACCTCCAATCCTCATAACTTTATTCTTCGCTGGATTAAATCTCAATCTGTGTTTGCACATTTCCCTTCAAACTCTCTCACAAGTATTCTCATCTTTTCTCCAGATTCTGCCACCAACACATGCCGCATCATCTGCAAAAAGTAAAACATTCACTTCACATTCACCCTCCATATTTCTCAACGTAATACTCTTCCCTTCTCTCTCCATTTTTCTAAGTAAACCATTCATCAATAGATTAAATAACATGGAGATTTTCCACACCCCTGTCTCAATACCACTCCTATGCTAAACCAATCATATAGTTCTCTCTTCAACCTCACTATTGATCTACAATTCGCATATATATATATATATATATTTATATATATATATATATATATATTATATATATATATATATATATATATATATATATATATATATATATATATATATATATATATATATATATATATATATATATATATATATATTTTATATATTTTTAAATATTTTTAAAAAAAACTTATTTTTTTTATTATTTTTTATTTTGAAGCATTTTTATTTAATTTATTTTTTTTAAAATTTATTGATATAAAATTTATTGAGTATAAATAATAATTAGTAAATGGAATATTGGTAATTAGTTGTCAGTAGGTTAAGGTTTTCTTTAAATTTTTCAGATCGGTGTGTGCGAATGCGGATGTTAGAATTTTAGGAGAAGTGTTACGGATGGTCGGTATGGATGGCGGATGCGGATTTGAATTTTTGAAAGTGCGGATGCGGATGCGGATGTTGAATTTTTGAAAATGCGGATGCGGATGCGGATGCGGATGTTGATTTTTTGTGCGGATGCGGATGCCATCACTAATATATATATATATATATATATATATATATATATATATATATATATATATATATATATATATATATATATATATATATATATATATATATATATATATATATATATATATATATATAATATATTTAATAATTTTATAATGATAGAAAGAAATACGTATAAAACATTTTTGAGCTTCAATTTTATTTATTTAAAAAATGATATATATATATATATATATATATATATATATATATATATATATATATATATATATATATATATATATATATATATATATATATATATATATATATATATATATATATATATATATATATATATATATATATATATATATAGGCACAAGCTCAAATGGGGGGAACTCTCTCTGAAAAAAAAAATAGAAAATACCCCAAATCGTAGAAAAGGAAAAGTGGTCGACAATATCATCATCACTCACGGTCGGGGGGTACGGGGGCAGAGCCCCCCGTAGATATATGATGGGTATAACACCCAATTTAAGTTTTTTAGTTCATCAAGTTCATCAATTGTCGTAAAAAAACATTTTTTTAAACATCTTACTTTGAACCACAGTAAAAATTTTGTGGATCCTCAAACTGGAGCTTACACCCAAAATATAGAGGCTACATGGAGTGTACTTAAATATAAAAATTATATATATATATATATATATATATATATATATATATATATATATATATATATATATATATATATATATATATATATATATATATATATATATATATATATATATATATATATATATATATATATATATATATTATATATATATATATATATATATATATATATATATATATATATAATATTATATATATATATATATATATGTGATGGCATCCGCATCCGCATCCGCATGCGAAAATCCGCATCCGCATCCGCATCCGCATTTTCGAAAATTCAACATCCGCATCCGCATCCGCACTTTCGGAAATTCAACATCCGCATCCGCACTTTCAAAAATTCAACATCCGCATCCGCATCCACACTTCTCCAAAATTCGACATCCGCATCCGCATCCGCAAATTAGAAAATATGACATCCGATCCATCACTAATATATATATATATATATATATATATATATATATATATATATATATATATATATATATATATATATATATATATATATATATATATATATATATATATATATATATATATATATATGCGAATTGTAGATCAAGAGTGAGGGTGAAGAGAGAACTATCGGATTGGTTTAGCATAGGAGGGGGATTGAGACAGGGGTTTGTAATATCTCTATGTTATTTAATCTATTGATGAATGGTTTACTTAGAAAAATTGAGAGAGAAGGGATGAGTATTACGTTGAGAATATGGAGGGTGAATGTGAAGTGAATGCTTTACTTTTTGCAGATGATGCGGCATGTGTTGGTGGAAGAATCTGGAGAAAAGATGAGAATACTTGTGAGAGAGTTTGAAGGTAAATGTGCAAACACGAGATTGAAATTCAATCCAGCGAAGAATAAAGTTATGAGGATTGGAGGTGGGGATGAGGAAATGTGGAGGGAGGAATTGGATTGTAGAAGTGTGAGAATGGAAACTTGAGGAGGTGAATGAGTTCAAATATCTAGTAATGTTGGGTGGAAGGTAAGGGTGGGACGGAAAAAGGAATAGAGAACAGAGTGGTAGAAGGAATGAAAGTATTGGGGGGCCTAAGAAAAGTATGGAAGAAAGGAAAAATTTCGAAAGAATTAAAGATAAGAATGTTTGAATGTATGTGTTCACCTTCTGTATTGTATGTGTGTGAAACATAGACGATAAGTGCTCGGTCGAGAAAAAGTTTCCAATGTCTTTGAGATGAAAGATTTGAGAGCGATATATAAATTGAGAAGGATTGATAGAATTAGAAATGAAAGAATAAGGGAGATGTGTAAATGGAAGAAGGGTGTAATTGATAGAGAGGAGGAGGATGTGCTAAAATGGTTTGAACATATGTGAAGAATGAAAGAGAACAGAATGGTTGACAAGCTACGTAGATCCGATGTAGATAGGGGAAGGGTAGGGGAGGGGGAAGGCCGAAGTGGAGATGGATGGATGGAGTGAGAGTGATTTTGATGGAAGGAGTTTGAGTTTAGACGAGGGTAGAAGATTTGTGGAGACAGAGATGGAGGGAGGTGGTGAAAGCGTTGAAAGGTAAGAATAGTTTTGCTTGTAAGGGAATTGTGGCTGGCACCACCTCACGAAAGTGGGAAAGGTGATAGTGAAATATATATATATATATATATATATATATATATATATATATATATATATATATATATATATATATATATATATATATATATATATATATATATATATATATTATACATCCGCATCCGCATCCTCATCAAAATTAACATCCGCATCCGCATCCGCATCCGAACTTTCGAAAATTCAACATCCGCATCCGCACTTTCGAAAATTCAACATCCGCATCCGCATTGCACTTTTTAAAATTCATCCGCATCCGCATCCGCATTTCGAAAATTCAACATCCGCATCCGCATCCGCACTTTCGAAAATTCATTTCCGCATCCGCATCCGCATCCCCGCATCCGCAAATTGGAAAATATGACATCCGATCCATCACTAATATATATATATATATATATATATATATATATATATATATATATATATATATATATATATATATATATATATATATATATATATATATATATATATATATATATTATATTATTATATTTCAAATTTTTTTTTTTAATAATATATATATATATATATATATATATATATATATATATATATATATATATATATATATAATATATATATATATATATATATATATATATATATATATATATATATATATATATATATATATATATATATATATATATATATATATATATATATATATATATATATATATATATATAATATATATATATATATATATATATATATATATATATATATATATATATATATATATATATATATATATATATATATATATATATATATATATATATATATATCGTCCTTTATATGATTTTTTACGCTTTGAAAATAATGTCTCATCTATTTGAAAAGTGAAGTCATGTCCTCCAATTGGCCCAGAAGTTGACACTGAATTGGCACAAACCTAGAGAAAATAGTTTTATGTAAATCGTGAGCTAACAACCAAACACAACCTAACCTAACCTAATCAAAAAAATAATTTATTTTCAATAGCAATTTTTTATTTCTGAAAACATCTCACTGCATCAGTTTCATTTAAAATATTCTTATGTAACCAACAGAAATTATATTCACAATTCATTTTCAACGATCCACATCTTTAACATTAAATCGAGAATTTGAGTGAAATAAATTAAATTTAAATTTTATTTTGCAAAAATTGTGAAAAAAAAGACTTATTTTTAAAGTAATAATAAAATTAACAATCAAATACCAAGCTTTCCGATTTAAATATGTTTTCATCAAGATACAAGAACAAAGCACCGAAAAATATTTAGATCTTAAAGGTTGGTATTTTATTGTCAATTTTATTATTAATTTAAAAATAGGTCTCTTTTTTTTGTTTTACAATATTGTGCTTCATCGCGAGTGATTTTTAAAAAGAAAATTTAAAAATTAATTTATATATATATATATATATATATATATATATATATATATATATATATATATATATATATATATATATATATATATATATATGGTGTAATAAAGCAGTAGGCCTGTATGCCACGGCAACGTTCCATCAATCAGTTAGACCTGTATCACACGGCAAACTTCGGTCGTTTAGGTTATGATAAGTCGAATTAAGTACGCCAGAAAACTAAATAATAATAATAATATATATATATATATATATATATATATATATATATATATATATTATATATATATATATATATATATATATATATATATATATATATATATATATATATATATATATATATATATAATATATAAATAAAAAAAGAAGCTCAAAAATATTTTATATGCGTTTCTTTCTATCATTACAAATTATAATTTTCATTTTTAACTTATAAGTAAAGAAAGGCGGAGAAACCTTTCCGATCTAAATATTTTTTCATCATCGGAAAAGAACAATGGTCCATTTTTAATTACTTTTATGAATGTAATTTTGCGATATTTATCAATTTAAATCAAAATCCTTTTTAAAAATTGAAATTGCTAAGTTTACTGTAAATTTTTGGTATGAAGTTTGAGTTGCTTATGTCGAAATTGGTGTATAGTGTACTAATGTAATATTTCCGGAACTGCGGTTATGATAACTGGATTTACACTTGCTTCCTTTTGCAACAGACTGGAACTAAAATTTCCATGACAATACGACTATCCTTTTATTATGAACGTCCTTTTAATGACGTCACCTTAAAATACTTTGAGAGTCGCAAGTTCGCTCCTCTGGTATCTTATTATTTTCTTTAAATAAAATTTTAAAAAATACGTATTTAATATTTTTTTAAAAATGTACCGTATTTGAAATAAATTCGTCTGTGATATTAAGATAATTAATGCAACAAATCTAAATATCAACATAAAGTATATTTTTTTATTGATTTATCCTCATGTTAGATTTTGATATGTATGAAAATATTTACAGTTTATCAAATTTTTGTACATTTTATATATATATATATATATATATATATATATATATATATATATATATATATATATATATATATATATATATATATATATATATATATATATATATATATATATATATATATATATATATATATATATATATATATATATATATATATATCACATTATCCCGCATGCTTATAAGGGATGTCGGGTGTAGATATTTTATTCTAACATCTCTAACTGTACTTAGGCCAAGTGAAAACAACGTGGAGCAATTACTCGATGATCTTTATATTGTAAAGTTATGTCGACATTCTGAACCAATATGCAACTGCTGATGATCAAAATACATACTTACAATTGATGTAGGTTTATCGTGGCAAAGACATGATACTCCATCACTAATAGTTCGTCCGCACATGAGTCGACAATCGCAGAGTACATGGTAGTGTCTTAAATTTCACAAGATTTTATCGTGTGTATATATATATATATATATATATATATATATATATATATATATATATATATATATATATATATATATATATATATATATATATATATATATATATATATATATATATATACCTTTTTTTTTTTTTTACCTTCTCACCCCTTGACCACCCCATGTTGAGGCGGCCACACTTCGCTAATGAAGCTTCCTGCCGCAGTCGGTCTCGTCCAGAGATCCTTCAAAGAAGTGATGCCCCAGAAGATTTTGGGGCGAGAGTTGGAAGGACAGCGTAATAGAAAGTGTTTCACGGTCTCCGGGGCCATTCCGCATCTAGTACAGGTGGGAGATGCTGCCTGGTTTATTTTGAATTTGTGTTTGTAATGTTGTAGGTTTGGGTGGTGCCCGCATCTCAATCTTGCAAGTGAGGTTTGTAAGTGTCTTGGGAGGTTGTTGAAGTCGGGGTTTATTTCGGGGGGGGGGTTCGTTTAGTGTGTTGTTTGGAGGTCTGTTGATCAAGTATGAATGTGTTAGTTGAGTGTGTATATGTTTGGTTGTTGTGGTATTGGGGAGAGGAGGGGGGATGTGATTTAGGATCTGTTTGTAAAAGGCGCCGGTGGACGATGGAGGGTGTGTTAGTCTCTGTGGGGTAGGTTGGAGGAGAGTATTGTGACATGGGTGTGTGGGTAGACGTGTTTTTGCGTAAAATTATATATATATATATATATATATATATATATATATATATATATATTATGTCATCATCGGTTGGCAAAGGTTAGAGGCCTACTGAATTCCACCGGAGTTCGATACTCTCTATCCTGATCGATAGAGGTGACATGTCCAGATACTCAGCGTTTGAAAGTATGCATGTCAAAGGAAGTTGGGAAAACAGACAAAGGGACTGTGTTCCAAACTTTACCAGTAGAGTATATGTAAGATTGAGCATAACGGTTAAATCTGGGGTCGAAGAGTTGGACAGAGAAACGATGAGACAGGGTAGAAAGGCGTGTCGCACGAGCTCTTCTCAGTGGAGGAGGTTTACGACGAGAGAGTTCAAAGGAGCAGTGTTCGTTGTAATAGCGATAGTATAGGGAGAGTGACGCAGCAATTCGACGGGCAGAAAGGGATTGGATATAGTTAGTAAAAGCAAGAGGGTTGATGAGACGAATAGCCTAGACTCCACCTTCTCAAGGAGAGCTGTATGAGTGGAACCACCCCAGATGTGTGAAGCATACTCCATACAGGGACGAACAGCACCCCTATACAGAGCGAGCAACTGGGGGGGCGTGAAGTAATTCTGAAGGCGCCTCAGAACACCCAACCTCTTATAGGAAGAGAAGTTGTGATCTTTCCAAGAAAGATCACGAGAAATAGAAACGCCGAGAATATTAAGAACAGATGAAAGTTTGAGTTGTGTTTTTTCGAAGAAGATATCATAGTTGTGTGGAAGATTATGTCGAGTGGAGAGATGAAGGATCTGAGTTTTTGAGGCACTGAAACTACCATGTTTTCTCTGCCCCAATTTGAAAAACGTGGAAGATAAGAGGTTAGTTTCTCCAAGGCTACACTTCTCGAGTCTATTAACTGCAGTTGGACGTCTTTCAAACTGAAAGTCATCAGCATAGGAGTGGATAGAAGATGAAGTAATAGAAAAAAGATCATTAAGGAAAAGTAGAAAAATGTTGGGATAGGACAGAACCCTGAGGAGCACCGCTATTAATAGATTTAGAGGAAGAACCGCTGCTATAGAACGACTGGAAAGGAAATTAGAGAGAAGGATAGATCCCGAAAGAGGGAAGTTTAGAAATAAAAGCTTTGTGCCAGACTATATCGAAAGCTTTCGATATGTTCAGCGCCACAGAAAAAGATTCACCGAAATGCCAAAGCGCGGAGGACCACAAACGTTTCTTTTCAATAGAAAGGGTTTTTTCCTGCGGAAGACTTGAAGAGATAGAAGAGGATACAGAGATAAGAAGGTGATCGGAGGAACCCCCTGGAGGACATAGTTTAACAGTATAAGGAGAACAATTAGAAGTTAGAAAAAGGTTTAGAATGTTGCGTTCATCTCCAAGACGATTAGGGATATAAGTATGGAGTTGCACCAACTGCTCAATGTTGTTTTGGATTGTCAAATGGAAGGCACGTTCACCAGCTGTATCGTGAAAATTGGAAGAAAGCCATTATCGGTGGTGAACATTGAAATCACCTAAAATGATGATTTCAGAGAAAGGAAAAGAGAAAATGTACTCTATTTTGGAGTTTAGATAGTCAGTAGAATTAGGAAATTAATAAACAGAACAAATGAATTTAGTAGTAGAATGACAAGAGAGCCTAAACCACAAGGTTGAAAATTCGGAAGATTCCAAATTAGAAACACGAGAACAAAAAACATCGTTTCGCACATGCACAACATCCGCCTTTGTCTGAAAATTGAGGATAGAAACAGTAAGAGGAAACAGAAATGGCTTTGCTATCAGAGCTCTCAAACATATGAGTTTCGGTCAACAAAGTGAACATTGGAATGAAGACCCGAATGGTGCTGAAATTAATGGAAAAAAAAACAGACTGTGCATCCAGAACAGCCGGCTGCAAATTCCTGATGGCACCAAACCCATCACCGGAGGCCACCAACTCACAAGTGGTGGTGAGGGGAAGGGGTGGATGAGGGGCTATTTTTGGAATCCGCCCCTCTTGGATTATCCGAGGATACCAGTGTCGACGCCATAATTATTTTTTTCTTCTTTAAGGGATATGTGACTGTAATAGTGTTTATTGTTTGTAAAAGGATAGTCTTCTCCCAGTAGAAGAAAGTGTAGATGCGCGAAAAGGAGCGTACCATTGGGCACCAAGATATATATATATATATATATATATATATATATATATAATATATATATATATATATATATATATATATATATATATATATATATATATATATATATATATATATATATATATATATATATATATATATATAATAAAGTATCATTTATTGTTGAAAGAAAAAATATCACTGACCGAGCTTCTATTTGAAATTTTTGAAGTTCAATTTGTTTCGTTCTTCTATTCGTTTCTATTGTCATTAGTGAAATAAAGGAAGTCTCAATCCATTCTTATTAACATTTCAATTTGCCCTTCCTTTCTATTGGGCTGCCGAGACAATAATTTTGTTT
>SEYY01001181.1:47891-49873 GCA_009176605.1 Armadillidium nasatum
GGTCTGAGAGTTGGACAGAGAAAGGATGAGACTGTGTAGAAAGGTGTGTCGCACGAGCTCTTCTCAATGGAGGAGATATGCTACGAGAGAGTTCAGAAGAGCAGTGTCCGTTATAATTGCGATAGTAAAGAGAGAGTAACGCAACAATTTGACGGGCTGAAAGAGATTGAAGAGAGTTAGTAAGAGCAGGAGAGTTGATGAGACGAAATGCCCTAGACTCCACCTTCTCAAGGAGAACTCTTATGAGTGGGGCCACCCCAGATGTGTGAAGCATACTCTATACAGAGATGAACAACGCCCCTATACAGAGCATGCAACTGGGGTGGCGTGAAGTAATTCTGAAGGCGTCTCAGAACACCCAACCTCTTAAAAGCTTGTTTAGAAAGAGAAGTAATGTGATCTTTCCAAGAAAGATCACGAGAAAGAGAAGCACCGAGAATATCAAGAACAGATGAAGGTTTCAGTTGTGTGTTTTCGAAGAAGATATCATAGTTGTGTGGAAGATTGTGTCGAGAAAAGAGATGGAGAATTGAGTTTTTGATTTATTGAAAACGATCCATGTTTTCTCTGCCCTCAATTTGAAATACGTGAAAGATCTGAAGGTTAGATTGTTCCGAGGCTACCCTCCTTGCGTCATATTACCTGCCGTTGGGATGGGGTGTTTTTCAAAATGGAAAGAGTAATGAAGGGTGGAGTCATCAGCATAGGAGTGGATAGGAGATGAAGTAATAGAAAAAAGATCATTAATGAAAAGTAGAAAAGGTGTTGGGGATAGGATAGAACCCTGAGGAACACCACTGTTAATAGGTTTAATAGAAGAACGGTGCCCGTCTAAAACAGCGGCTATAGAACAACCGGAAAGGAAATTAGAGAGATTACAGAGGGAAGGATAGATACCGAAAGAGGAGAGTATGGAAATTAAAGCTTTGTGCCAGACCCTATCGAAGGCTTTCGATATGTCTAGCGCGACAGCAAAGGATTCACCGAAATGCCGAAGAGCGGAGGACCAAGGGTCAGAGAGGAGGGAAAGAAGATCACCAGTAGAGCGTTTCTTACGAAAGCCATACTGACGATCAGAGATAAGATTAGAAGAATTGAAATGTTTCCAAATCTTCCTGTTAAGGATAGATTCAAAAACTTTAGAGAGAACGAAGGTCAAAGAAATGGGACGGTAGTTGGAGGGTTGAGAGGGATCCCCTTCTTCGGCACAGGCTGAATGAGCGCACGTTTCCAGCAAAAAGGGAAGGTTGAAGTAGAGAGACAAAGACGAAATAGTTTACCAAGGCAAGGTGCAAGCTCGGAAGCACAAGTTTAAAGAACCACAGGAGGAATACCATCAGGACCGTACGCCTTCTTAGTATTAAGCTCAGAGATAGCGGAAATAACGTCTTTAGAAGAAATTAAAATTTTAGGAATGAGTTGGAGGGAGTTGAAGGAGGAGGAATAGCTCCGGAATTGTCTAAGGTAGAATTAGAGGCAAAACTTTGAGCGAAGAGTTCAGCTTTAAAAGAAGGTAAAACAGCAGTTGTGCCGTCGGAAGATACTAAAGGAGAGAAAGAGGAAAAAGCAAGTAAGAGTTGACATTTTTTGCAAAATGCCAGAAAGAGCGTGAGGAAGAGGAACCAGAAAGATTATTGCATTTTTTACGGAGAAAAAGAGTTTTTGGTGTTACGAAGTATAGATTTTGAACGATTTCGGAATGAAATATAAGTTGCGTGAGTTTCTGGAGTTTGAAGACGACAGTAATTCCTGAAGGCAGCATCCTGCGGCGGATAGCGTGAGAACAAGTAGAGTTAAACCAAGGTTTGTTGGGTTTAGTATAAGGAAAGAAAATGGAATGTAAGCCTCCATGCAAGAGAATCACCTCGGTTATGCGTCTGCACACTCCGAGGGACCCCTCCACGGAATAATAATCATTACACGGGAAATCGAAGAAGTACGACGCAAAGACCGACCAGCCTGCGGCACCGAAATGCCAAAAA
>SEYY01001182.1:7500-60000 GCA_009176605.1 Armadillidium nasatum
ATTAAAAATGAATTTATTGGAACTCTGAAGGTTTTGCTCTAAATATAAAGATAGTACAAAACAAAAATGAAGGTTATTTGATCGATGTATATCAACCAATAAAACAAATTTTATATAATACAGATGATTAACTTTTTAACACATCATATGCAAGAATATAATTCTCTCAGAATATACGAGTCTTCTACAAATATACAAAACCAAACTATTTAAATCTAAAAAAAAGAAAAGAAAAAAAAAATACTGAAACCGGCAAAAAATGTGCACAAATACAAAAATGAGAAATAACTAACATAATGACAACTTTGACAAGTTAATCGTTATTAAGTTAAAAATCGAGATTTACAACTCATTAAACAAAATTCTGTACAATATACAAATAACACCTTTAAACTTCGACAAAACCAATGCTTAATAGAGCCTTCATTTAACCAAAACCTATCATACCAGTGAACTAAAATTACGGTTAGAGGGTAAATCAAAAGTATCGGAAAATGATTAATTTTCATCATAAAGACTCTTTCTTTTAATTAATGCCTTTGGCATAGTCTTCAAATAAAGTTGTGGAAATTCTGAATATCTGGATCCAAAACTCTTCAAAATAGTAACTTTTGTTTCATGATAAAAGAAAAGATAAAAGATTTCAAAATACTTCAAAGACGATATTTATAAAAAGCCTTTTTAATATAAGTTTAATAGTATCATTAGATATAACAATGTACCATTAATTATATTTTTAAATAGTGTATTTTTTTTTTTCCTTAGAAATAACAAGAAAAAAGGGAAAACTAGTACAAATTCTGTTTTACAATTTATGTAGCAGATATATACACAACTTAAACTATACTTTTTTTTTTCCATAAGTTGTACCAAAAAATTTATTTAAGATTTACTTAAATAATTTTCAATTTCATGTTTATTACTAAAACAAGGCAACTAGTCACACTAAATGATATATAAATTTCAACATTAGACTTATTTTAAAAAAAGAACAAAAAAATACGATATTAATACTAACCAATTTTAAGTGCAACCATTCTGATAATCGATAATTCAAATTTTAATGAAAAATAATCGAGTAATAATTTTGCCTGACATTAAAATAATAATAATAATAATAATAGGTAAAATGGGGAGGGAACTTTAATTTCGGGTGGTTTTCAGTCTTATCGTAACAGTACTAACAATCGCAGAATCATCGATTTTAAATATTTAAAGGGGAAGGAAAAAAAAAAAAGAAAAAAAAAAAGTATATTATCTATCATTTAGCGTGAAATTCGATAAAATAATCAATGACGCAAATATTAATAATAATAAATAATAATAATAATATAATTTCTGAAGAGGGAGAGGAGGAAGAAAAATCAAATCCATCCATCTACAATTATTAATGATTGAAAATCAAACCATTCATAGTTTTAAAATTCAATCGGCTTCTTTTTTGATTTTGCTGGAATTTTTCTCGCTATTCGCTACTTTCTCTCGAGATTTTTTCTCCTTTTTCGATTTTTTATTCGTGTTGCTTTCATCCTCGTCTTCACCTTCATCATCTGCATCTGCATCGTCCTTGTCGGTTTTCTTCAAGGGAGCTGTAAATAATTTATTCATTTATTATTATTATTAAAATAAATTAATTAATTGTGGTAATAGCAACAATTTTAAAAATTATTTAAGTTCCCATTATGAAATCACTAACCCGCTCCCGTAATCCATTTTTTTAAGAGTTCTAAATTATCTACATCCAAGAACTTACAATCTAACTCGCCTCTAATTACAATAAGGTCTCCCCCTTCCAACGATATACGTGACTAAGCTATTCTCTTTAATATGTTTTCCTTATTTTCCTACCACCATTTTTTCGACAATTTTCATATAAACTAATTTATTTGGTTTCTGTTCATCATCATTCTATCACAGAAGTTACCAACTTGTAGGCTATTATAACAAAAGCAAGTGATATTGAAGCCATCCCTAAAAACTAAATTTAAAAGATGCTGCTGAAGCGAATGCAATTTCAATAAAATGTTAAAAGTGATTCCAAATATGCAAGAAAAATCTGTTGGCGACCAATGCCTTTCCCTACTTCATTTCTGGTAGAAGTAAATTTATTGTTGTTAATTATATTTAAAACAATGGAAAGCCTCTGCTGATACAGATAATTTTAAACAGAACGTATTTAACCAAAATTACCCTGGGGATATATATATATATATATATATATATATATATATATTTATATATATATATATATATATATATATATATATATATATATATATATATATATATATATATATATATATATATATATATATATATTATATATATATATATATATATATATATATATATATATATATTATATATATATATATATATATATTATATATATATATATATATATATATATATATATATATATATATATATATATATATATATATATATATATATATATATATATATATATATATATATATATATATATATATATATATATATATATATATATATATATATATATATATATATATATATATATATATATATATATATATATATATATATATATATATATATATATATATATATATATATATATATATATATATATATATATATATATATATATATATATATATATATATATATATATATATATATATATATATATATAATATATAACACGCATTGGGAATGAAAAACTAAAATTACAAATTAAAAGACAAAAAATTGGATAAACCTGTTAAAATACTAGTACACTACTAGAGCATCCAAGATTAATAATGCACTGTCGAGTTCTACGATTATAAACAACGATTACAAACAAAAGATTAATAACAAATCTAATTTATTTCAAATGGTTAAATAACACAGTTAGGAAATTCCATATTAGTTCTCAATTACAACAACAAAGTGAGTTAAGTTTTAAACTGGGTTTTAGACTGAAATACTTTTTCTGGAATGTTATGTATTTTCTACTGATCACACAAGAACGCATAGACAGAATATTGTCCTGTATATATGCGATGTTATATTCTAAGGAATTTTTCTATTGGTATTACCAGAAAAGCCAATTAAACACACAAACTCTCCTCACCTATTAATGATGACTTTCTGAAGATTGTGGTAAAACATTTTGAACGTATTGTGCCTGAGATTTTTCAATATTTGAACTCGAGGTTTCTCCAACTGTATTTGCTAAATTGTCAGTACTCACACAGGCTTCCTCACACTTTCTAGATTCAGCAATTATATTATTATCATTCAAGTTTCGCAAACTCTTTTCTTCATTTATTCTTTCACTACTTTGGTTGGAAGCTTTCAAAATCTTCAATTCAGCTGAAACATCAGTTTTCAAAGGCGTTGCTGGAGGCTTCTCATCCTTCTTCACAAGCTCTTCTGGAGCTTTTCCATCCATCTTAACCAGTTCTACAGGAATTTTCTCATCCTTATTTACAGGCTCTGCTGGGGCTTTTTCATCCTTCTTCACCAACTCTGTTGGGGCCTTTTCATCCTTCTTCAATGGTTCTGATGGGGTCTTTGTATCCTTTTTCACAAGCTCTGTTGGGGTCTTTTCATCCCTCTTCACCGACTCTGTTGGGGTTTTCTCATCCCTCTTCACCTGCTCTGTTGGGGTTTTCTCATCCCTCTTCACCGGCTCTGTTAGGGCCTTTTCATCCTTCTTCACAGACTCTGTTGGGGTCTTTTCATCCTTCTTTGGCTCTGTTAGGGCCTTTTCATCCTTCTTTGCTGGCTCTGTTGAGGTCTTCTCTTCCTTCTTCACTGGCTCTACAGGAATCTTTTCATCCTTCTTCACTGGCTCTATAAGAATTTTTTCATCCTTTTTCACTGGCTCTACAGGAATCTTTTCATCCTTCTTTGTTGGCTCTGTTGGGATCTTCTCATCCTTCTTCACTGGCTCTACAAGAATCTTTTCATCCTTCTTCACTAGCTCTACATGAATCTTTTCATCCTTCTTCACTGGCTCTACAGGAATCTTTTCATCTTTCTTCACTAGCTCTGTTGGGGCCTTTACATCTTTCTTCACAAGCTCTGTTGGGGCCTTTTCATCTTTTTTTACAAGCTCTGTTGGGGCCTTTTTATCTTTCTTCACTACCTCTGTTGGGGCCTTTTCATCTTTCTTCACTAGTTTTGCTGGAGCCTTTTCATCTTTCTTCACAAGCTCTGTTGGAGCCTTTTCATCTTTCTTCACAAGCTCTGTTGGGGCCTTTTCATCTTTCTTCACTATCTCTGTTGGGGCCTTTTTATCTTTTTTCACTGGCGTAGCAGGAGCCTTTTCCTCTTTCTTCAATTGTTCTATAGGAGCATTATCATCTTTCTTCACTGGCTCTGCAGGAACCTTCTCATTCTTCTTTACTTGCTCTGCAGGAGCCTTCTCTGCCTTCTTCACTGGCTGTGCTAGGACCTTTTCATCCTTTCTCACTGACTCTGTTAGAGACTTCCCATCCTTTTTCAATGACTCTGTCGTAGCCTTATCCTTCTTTATTGGTTCCGCCAGTCCTGAGGGAATCTTCTCGTCCTTCACTCGAATCTCTGCTGGAGCCTTCCCATTCTTCTTCTCTGGCTCTGTTGGAGCTTTTTGATTCTTTTTAGCTAGCTCTCCTTGAGCCTTCCCATCCTTTTTCAATAGCTCTGCTGGAACCTTTTCAACAGATTTCTCATTCTTCACTGGCTCAAAGGGCTTTTCATCAGATTTTTTAACTACAGGAGCTTTCTCTACCTTCTTAGCTTCGGATGAAGACTTCTCTCCTTTCTTGGATTGAACTGGAAATTTCTCTTCCTTCTTAGGTTCAACTGGAGCCTTCTCTCTTTTTGTTTCTCCCTTCTTTTCGTCAGTTACAGTTTTCTTCTCTCCCTTCTTAGCTTCAGTTGGAGCCTTTTCTCCTTTCTTAGCTTCGGATATAGCATTCTCTTCCTTTTTAGCTTTGGTTGGAGTCTTTTCTCCTTTCTTAACTTCAGTTGGAGCCTTTTCTTCCTTCTTAACTTCGGTTGGAGCCTTTTCTCCCTTCTTAATTTCAACTGGAATCTTCTCTCCCTTCTTAGCTTCAGTTGAAGCCTTTTCTCCTTTCTTAGCTTCAGATGGAGTCTTCTCTCCCTTCTTAGCTTCAGCTGGTGTATTCTCTCCCTTCTTAGATTCTGCACGAGACTTCTCTCCTTTCTTGCATTCAGTTGGAGCCTTCTCTCCACTCTTGGATTCAGTTAAAGACTTCTCCCCCTTCTTAGCTTTAGTTGTTGATGACTTTTCTTCCTTCTTAGCATCAGTGGGAGCTTTCTCTTCATTCTTAGCTTCGACAGAAGCCTTCTCTCCCTTCTTAACTTCTGCTGGAACTCTATCACCTTTCTTAGCTTCAACTGGAGCTTTGTCAGTTTTTTTAGTCGCATGTGGTGCTTTTTCTACATTTTTTGCCTCAATTGGACACTTATCTTTCTTATATTCAGCAGGGTTTTTTTCTCCTTTTTTAACCTCTGATGGAACCTTGTCTACTCTCTTATCCTCGACTAAAGTTTTTTCTATTTTTTTACCATTAACTAAAGATTTGTCAAACTTTTTGGTTTCAAATGAACCCTTCTCATCACTGTTTACAGAATTTGTACGATCTTTGCTAGGTTTCTTTTGTGACTGCCCATGCATTTTAGATTCTGTCTTCATGGTTTCTAAGGAATTTTTCTCATTAACTTTTAAGTTGCCTTCCTGATTGGTAGATTGAATTTTTGCAGGTTGTAAAGGTGATTTATCTTTTGCATTCTGAGGTATTGTATTAGTTTTCTTTTTTGATGAATCAGATTCTTTTCCTTTCTTTGATAAGCTAGATGGGGTCTTATCCTTTTTATCAACTTGTGGATGAATATTTTTGCTTTTCTCTAAATTTTTTTTATCATCTGTTGAATCTTTTACTTTATTTACAGGAGTTGTATCATCCTTATTACTAGGAACTTTTCCCTTAATACCTTTACTCAACGCATTTACTTCATTTTTAACTTCTTTGGGTGAAGAAATGTTTTTAGGTTTACCAGAATCTGGAAAAACATCTTTAAATTTTTCTTTTTTTTTATTAGCATCACCAGAAACATCTTTTTGTTTAAATTTCTGATTTGGTTTGTTGGAATTTGAGCTTTCTTTTTTGGGATTATCTCCTTTCTGATCAACTGCTTCCTTGTAAGTTTTATTACCAATATTTTCCCCCCCATTTACATCACCATTCTGGAGTTTGACTCTTTTATTAAGTTTCTGATCACCTTTTGAAGTGGCTACATTGGCTCCTTTCTCTCTGTCCTTTTCTGGGAAGATTTCTTCAGCGTCTACTAAAGGTGGTATTTCTTCATCATCATCCACTGGTGGTAAACCATTCATTTTCTCTGCGAAATTACTAATATTATCATGTCTTCAATCTACATAAATGGGATAATCAACTGTTTTTAGTAATATTTCGAAAACTGCAATATCTTGTCAGTCTTAAAACTATAAGGTAAGGACATCATAATATTCTGAGGAAATGTTCTCAAATTGCATGGATAAATATGCTTTAGCGCTATATGAATAAGAGAAATAGGGAAAGATCATTTAGAAATTTAACAGAAAAACTAAAAATTCTATATATGAGAATTCAATAATCTATTAATTAGGCCCTATATAAAAATGTGGTAAATGTTCAAAATTTCTCCATTATCCATGAATAAAATCTTACAAAAATATTTCCACCAAAAAAGTGTGTTGTAAACTAACTTCATATATATAGAATTTTGCTAATAGTGTGTGCAAGCTGTTCAGCTTACATATAAACTTAATTGATTTTAGTAAAACAATTTAAAACAATATGGCTCTAAATATACTAAAACTTTAAGAGTAACAAGGAAAAATGTGTAATCAGATTTTTTAAAAAAATAAATAAATAAAATTAAATTCTAAAGTTATATAGAACCAACTTTAATTCTGGTCTCAATAATTTTACATGAATGTAAACTAAGTCTCATAGGATTTCAGAAAAAAAAAAAATTTTTAAAATTTCAAATAAAATCAATCTAATGTTCTTCCAGTTTAAAAACAATTCTAAAAAAGAAAGTAATGGAAAATTGTAGCAGCTAACTTAAGAATTTTGATGCATTCAAAGCCTAATTCATGGAGGAGAAAAAATTTAACTCGTTATAAAACTAAGGTTAATGTCACTGGGACATTTGAAGCAATCAATTTTTAATTTAATCTTATTTTAGGAACACCCAAAATTGAGACCAGAGTCTGGCATTTTAACAAATTCGAACTACCTTTCTGGCACCAGCAGCATAAATGCTTCCAATCAAAAGCCTATAATTTTGATGTGTCCGCTTTAACTGAGGAAACAAACTAGTGCAGAACTTGTACCTCTTTCAATTATGTCCATCAAATTAAAATTTCTTCAGCTCATACAATAATTTTTACCTTCATTTATCATTATAAATAGAAATTTTAAAGATAAAAGCTTTTGAAGTGAAAATTGTTTATTATTAATTACAAGATATGTGCCAGCCATGGTATATATTTTATCAGTGTTATACATTTGCCATCATGTGTGCACTATACTCACATATCAAAGTGTAACTGCATGGAAAAAAGTTATGCATAAAAGCTGTTATGAAGTGTACATTTAAATTTTAGCAAGTTATAACTACCTATCAGATATAAGGATATGATAATATATCACCTCTATTTAGAATCATATTAAAAATATGAGCTGTTAAACAAGGCCAATGAAGAACAGGCAAAAGATAAGAAAAATTAAATGAATTCAGTTACGATTAAAAAAAAAAATGAATTCAGTTATTATTAAATGAATTATTATATATATATATATATATATATATATATATATATATATATATATATATATATATATATATATATATATATATATATATATATATATATATATATATATATATATATATATATATTATACTATTGAAGACTGGCTTAGTGGATTGATCATTTTACTTACACCGAAGGGCCTGCATTCATTTATAAAATTAAATCTTCATGTATACATTTAAATGTTTCTATCCTATTTTTAAAATACTACACTTTATAGCAAATTGCATATACTGTAAAAAAAAAAAAAAAAAAAAAAAAAAAAAAAAAAAAAAAAAAAAAAGGGTGGTGGGGGGCCATCAAACATTCCTTTCAAAATTCTTCCATTCAGATTCAAAAAAAATAATAGGGATACAAACTATAATAACTAATAATTCAAATCTCCAAAGTAGTTAGGGCTTCAAGGTCTAACTTTCTCAATCAAACAAAAATTTTATAAATGATTGTTCCACTAGACATCAAAAATAGACAAAACTTTCCCAATAGTTAATAATCTACTAACAAGGGTATCATATATATATATATATATATATATATATATATATATATATATATATATATATATATATATATATATATATATATATATATATATATATATATATATATATATATATATATATATATATATATATATATATATATATATATATTAGAACCTTTGTTTTACTTTGGTTCAACAGAAGGCCCAGAGTGGACACCCTGTGCGACAAAGAAATTTTATTTTTTGCCACTTCACTATTCGGAAATGATTTTATTCACATTCCCTCTACGAAAGAGGCACAACTATAAACACTTATGCAATTTAAAAATTTTAAATCATGCTAAATTAAAATTTATAATTCTGCTCCACTGTACATACGAACGAAATTTAAGTAATACCTGTATCATTCTTGCTAGCTGCTTCAAAATCTTCTACCAGTTCGGGGACATCATCATCATCTTCATCTACTCCAGTAGTAACATTTGCTGAAATTGTTAAATAAATTTAACCACCGAAGTTTTGTAATAATAATAATATTTTCATTATTAATTATTCAGAGAAGTGAATCTTGAAAAAAATCTTTACTTAAAACAGTTTTTAAAAATTTCTAGCTTTGGTTCCATTAAGATTACAGAATTACAATGTAAGCAAAGTTATTAACTGGAATCTGAAATCAAGGGTAAACTTTTTTATTAAGACTTCCAACCCCATTTGTTTCAAATCTATGCATTATGAAAAACAAGCCATCTAATATCACTTGTATATTAAGAGAAGATTTTTCTGAAGATACTGGAATGGTTTATTTATTTTTAATTTAATTTTATTTGCCTTTTTATATATTTAGAGTTCATGATTTTATTAAACGTTAGCACAGTAGAGGCAGTTTGTATTTCCTACTATTTCTCATCTGTTATATTTGTATTTTTAGCCCATCAATTGTTCAAAATTTACAGCAAAGGTTTAGTACAGTGAAAGTTGGATACCTTTTCAAGCAAAAAGTTTACTTCTGTACATATGTATTGCATAAGATTTTATATTAATAAAAATTATATTAGTAAGCTATTTTTACTACAGTCTTTTTTTTATTGCAATGAACAGGGCTATTAAAACTACCGACTGTAGAGTCATAGGACTCAGAAACTCACTTGATTAAAAGTAAAATAAATAATTCGGAGAAACAAATCTAGGGTTGGGATAGTAAATTTCTGAAACTCCAGTTCTATATTTTCCAAGCTCTAACTCCAGACTTTATTTTATTTTTATCATCATTATATTTTAGCATTCAAAAGAAAAAAAATATATGAAATATAAATCACAAAATGCCACTGGAAGCAAATTTAAAGAATGCTCTCATTAACAAGTGAACCAAATATATTTATAGCGTCATTAAAAAACCAAAACACTAATTATAGTGAATTAAAGATACCATTAAAAATTGAAGTAAAGTAAGTTACCAATTTTCAGAGTACTTATAGTAAATGCCTGAAATTACTAATAAAATAGGTGAAAAACAAATGGGGCTTTCAGCAAACAAATAACTATATATATATATATATATATATATATATATATATATATATATATATATATATATATATATATATATATATATATATATATATATATATATATATATATATATATATATATATATATATATATATATATAATGTTTGAAGTGCTTGTCAAGAAAATAACATTCTGATATTTTCCCAAAGATTATAGTCAAATTTATATTGCGTTCTCTTTGAGCTACTAATTCATAATTAAGAATTAAAGACATCAGAGACGCGGCACCAACAGAACTTATATAACATATATATATATATATATATATATATATATATATATATATATATATATATATATATATATATATATATATATATATATATATATATATATATATATATATATATATATATATATATATATATATATTATAATATGCTATTTTAAACAAAAATTATATATTTAATTTTGAAGCAATTTTTTTCACTCCTCTTGATAATTTGGACTGATTTTATGAGTACCAAACCAATTCTGGAAACCAGTCTGTTCTTTTCCAGTGCAAATTAGATGCAAAAATTTAAAATTTTATTTCAAAAATTATTTCTTTAACAAATGCAAACCTGATTACCTAGGCAGAATGATTTTGGTTGGGGATGACCTTTACTAATTCTAAGGTACTGAATTCTAATCCAGCATCCAAATTATATTTCCATTATGTCCTTTTTTTTTTAAATTATTTATTGTTAATTTGTGTCAAAGGCAAACAAACAAGTCTGAAACAGTTTTGTGATTTAAACCAAAACTGAATTAAGCTACTTCATTCATGTGCAAAACGATACACTTCTAGAAAAGGTCTAAATTAAAATCAATACAATTACATTTCTTTTGTCTGAGTGATTAGGTGTGTACGTATTAATGAAATGCAAAAATTTTTTTAATTTAATTGCGCTTGCTCTCTTGCAAAAACTCAATTTGAATTTCAAATTGAAATTCAAAACCTAAGCCAAAATAAGTAAAGCAGACCCTACATTTAATTTGAAGTAAAATTTTAATTCCCATCAGTGAAAATTTTAAATTTCAACTCTGAATTTAAATTTACAACTTACAAGACATCAACTCATTAAAAAATTATATGCGAAAACATGCTGAAAGGCAAAATTAGCTGCTGAAAAGGAACTTACAAAAATTACCATTATTTTCTTTTAATTTTATGCAATTCAATTACCCTTTATATTTAAAAACTTTTTTAATTTCTTAGATAAACATTTAGTTCATGAAGAAAATATAGCAGCATTGCAATAAAATATTACCTTCAGCTGGGGGGATATGTATGACTCGTTAACCAGAAAACACTAATACAATGTAATATTCCAATGATGAAAGATTAAAGTTTATCTTGAGTCCTTCATACGACCAAATCACAAAATATTGTGGCATGGAGATACCAGAATTCTTTCACATCTAAATTTCAACTTCACAAAAAGCAACTTCCTGATATAACATAAAACAAAATGTTCACACAGACTTATTCTCTAGTTCTTTAACTTACTTGCATTAACAGTAGATGCAATTCTTTTTAACTGATTAAAACCTTCAGACCCCAAATGATTAAGAATACCAGGCAACATTTCTGCAATTTGTTTATTTTCAGCATGACCAGATATAGCAAATGTATTAGCATTAAGAGAAGCTTGTACTTTTGGATTATTGAAATGAATCACAGAACCATCGTCTTTAATCATATTAACCTGCAGAGAACAAACATGCAATAAAAAAAAATATTAAAGTTAAAAATACAATAAAAATAAAGTGTGAGTATGAGATTTGCAAACCTGAATAAAAAATCAAGTCTTGTTTACTTTTAAGTATTCTTTATAGTTATTAAGATAAATATTAATTTTAAACAACTGTTATCTATATACTCCATTATATTGAAGTTTTAGACAAATATTTAGTCTAAAGTAAATATAGCATTACAATAAAATTTCAATCTCTTCCAGCTGGAAGATATGTATGACTCATTAACCAGGAAATACTACTACAGAGTAGTGTTCCAACGATGATAGATTCAAGTTTATCTTGCGTCCTTTACGACCAAATCACAAAATCTTGTGATATGGAGATACCAAACGCTACACATTTGCATTTTAATTTCATAAAATGCTATTATCCAGAGGAGATAAAATATTTACACAAATATGAAGTTAAATTTAACCTGTATAATAATGATAATAATGATAATGATAATAATAATAATAATAATAATAATAATAATAATAAAAGAAACTACATTTCTACTAAAGTACAAAAATGGCCAACGTGTTCAAGCCTGTATTATGAAATATATAACAATTAAAGTATGAGCACGAGATTTGCAAACCTGAATATGGAAAGCGAAATCTTGTTTAACTTCTTGGTATTCTTATAGTTATTAAGATAATGGAAGATTGGGTTGAGTATAAAAACAAATTATGTACAGTAATTGACCTAACTGACCTAAGGAGAAATTCAAAATCAAAAATTTTTTTTTTTTGCCTTGATAGAAAATCTGAATTAAGACTAAAGTCACCTCCTTAGCACAGTGGGCTGTGGATTAATATCATACAAAGACACCTCCAGCCTCAACAAATTCTTCATATTCCCCTTTCCAGATGATTAATGTCATTATTTTATGTAAATTTCACTTTTATTAATTTGCTTACCAGGAACATAGGTATAAAATTGGCAATAAAAATTAATAAAATAATTTCTGATGACTAAGGAAAAAAAAAAAAAAGTACATCTCTCAAGTTCAAAATTAAGTTATCATAGCGTTTAGAATTCAAAAATTTCAAACCTGAAATAAATTATCTAAACACCTAAAAATCACACCAATAATGGCAATTTTCAAAGAACTTTTATACTAAATTTTGAAAATGTTAAAGGAAGATTCTTTAAGCAAATTTTAATTACCATAATTTTACTTAGCAATATTATTACCACCACAAATCTTAAAATATGCTATTGGAATTATTAGAGCCGAGATAATCTACAGAAAAAGAACTTACAACAATTGACATTGTACACTTTTAATTTTAAACAATTTTACTATATACTCCATATATTAGAGATTTTCAGACAAATATTTAGTCTAAAGTAAATATAGCATTCCAGTAACATTTCAATCACTTCAGCTTGAAGATATGTATGACTCATTAACCAGGAAACACTACAGAGCAGTATTCCAACGATGATAGATTCAAGTTTATCTTGCGTCCTTTACGACCAAATCACAAAATCTTGTGATTTGGAGATACCAAACGCTACACAACTGTATTTCAATTTCATGAAATCCTACTATCCAGATGTGACAAAATGTTCTCACAAATATGAAGTTAAATTTAACCCATATAATAACAAAACAAAAACAAAAAAATGAAACCACCTTTCCACTAAACTACAAAAATAGCCACCATGTTCAAGCCTGAATTAAGAAAAAATCTTCAGACATAAAAAGGTTTTTAACAAGCAAAATATATCATTTTAAAAATGGTCAAGCAGTCCAGTTTTTATTTATGTATTTATTTTTGACTTCACTTGAACTGACTCAAGTGGTATAATATTAAATGTAAATACCCAGCATTTATGTCCACCCATTAATTTTTTTTATTCAGTCACTAAAACAATTTGACTAACTTCAAATTCTAAATCCAGTTTTCTTTCAAAAAATAAATAAAGAATAAAATTCTTAGTAAATAAAGTACAAAAATAGGCTTGCATTTAATTTTCCTATTTATGCATTCTCAGGTTTCTGAAAAGTAAAATATATGGCAACAATAAATTGAATTTGAACAATGAACATTTTCCCCAAATATCCCTAAGGAAGTTTCATTTTAAATTCCAGCTTTCCTAAAACTATTTAAGAAATGAAACATATAACATATATATATATTATATATATATATATATATATATATATATATATATATATATATATATATATATATATATATATATATATATATATATATATATATATATATGAACTGACCTCTTCAATACCAGATATATTATTAACAGACAATTTTTTCAAAGAGCTTTGCAATTTTTTGTCATCTGTTGTTGAAGATCTTCGGACTACCTTCTTTTTCCTTCTAACTGTTCCTTTACCTCCTATTCGCACCTGCTGCTGCATTTTTGCTAGCTTTTCAGCATTCATTTTGTAATGTTTTACTAAATATATAATAAATATAATATAATAAATAATATAATATAATATATATATATATATATATATATATATATATATATATATATATATATATATATATATATATATATATATATATATATATATATATATATATAATGCAACTTGGCTATTGATCTTAATGGATCCACTAGAGATTCAACTTTATTAAATGTAATTTCACATTTCCTTCCTCTTTATATGTCAATATCGAACTATGGTTTCCAGTTTATTGAAGATTTCACTTCTATAATTGACATCAGAATTAGCATTTAGGAATTGCTATTTATTTAAATAAATTGGTTTATTTATATGCTTTTTAAATAACCATTTTTTTAAAAAAAGCCCACTTGAAAAAAAAAAAAAATATTTTCCCCACTGGGAATAAAATTGCATTTTATTCAAATGAAATTTGAATAAAACAACAACATTCTCTTTATTTAAATATTTGGTTCAGCATAGGAGTGGGATTGAGACAGGGGTTTGTAATATCTCCATGTTATTTAATCTATTGATGAATGGTTTACTTAAAAAATGGAGAGAGAAGGGAAGAGTATTACGTTGAGAAATATGGAGGGTGAATGTGAAGTGAATGTTTTACTTTTTGCAGATAATGCGGCATGTGTTGGTGGCAGAATCTGGAGAAAAGATGAGAATACTTGTGAGAGAGTTTGAAGGGAAATGTGCAAACAAGAGATTGAAATTCAATCCAGCGAAGATAAAGTTATGAGGATTGGAGGTGGGATGAGGAAATGTGGAGGAGGAATTGGTTTGTAGAAGTGTGAGAATGGAAACTTGAGGAGGTGAATGAATTCAAATATCTAGTAATGTTGGGTGGAAGGTAAGGGTGGGACGGAAAAAGGAATAAGAACAGAGTGGTAGAAGGAATGAAAGTATTGGGGCCCTAAGAAAAGTATGGAAGAAAGGAAAAATTTCGAAAGAAATAAAGATAAGAATGTTTGAATGTATGTGTTCACCTTCTGTATTGTATGTGTGTGAAACATAGATGATAAGTGCTTGGTCGAGAAAAAGTTTGAATGTCTTTGAGATGAAAGATTTGAGAGCGATATATAAATTGAGAAGGATTGATAGGATTAGAAATGAAAGAATAAGGGAGATGTGTAAATGGAAGAAGGGTGTAATTGATAGGAGGAGAGAGGATGTGCTAAAATGTTTGGACATATGTGAAGAATGAAAGAGAACAGAATGGTTGGCAAGGTATGGTAGATAGGGGAAGGGTGGGGGGTGGAAGGCCGAAGTGGAGATGGATGGATGGGTGAATGATTTTGATGGAAGGAATTTGAGTTAGACGAGGGCAGAAGATTTGTGGAGACAGAGATGGAGGGAGGTGGTGAAAGCGTTGAAAGGTAAGAATAGTTATGCTTGTAAGGAATTGTGGCGGGCACCACCCCACGAAGTGTGAAAGGTGATAGCGAAATATATATATATATATATATATATATATATATATATATATATAATAGATATATATATATATTAGAGGTGGACCGGATAGTAATTTTTTACTATCCGCGGATATGCGTTGCGGATAGTTTAATTTTTAGGAGTTTTTGCCATAGATTCTTCAATTTTAAATATAATATCCAGAATCTATGTTACAGGGTTACCCACTCTTGAACACCCCAAACTCTTTCCCCAACCTCCACCATTTGGAAAAAGGTTATATATATATATATATATATATATATATATATATATATATATATATATATATATATATATATATATATATTATATATATAGCCAGTAATTCAGTATTACCTTCACAGTTTCACATATTCCATTTGAAGTTAATAATTGGTAAGTTATTTTTTAGAAATAAAAGCTTTTGGGCTCTTTCAGGTGAAAGTTTGGTTCGCTTTTCGTCGTAAATGAGGCCTGCTCCACTGAAAAGACGCTCATTAGCAACACTAGTTGAAGGACATGCTAAATAAGTCCTTGCCAGCTCAGCAACCAGTTGGTCTTTATCTGCCTCCAAACGTGGGAGTTTCAGATAATTTTCAATAATCGATATTGTATCCTTTGACACTTCTGACTGTGATTCTTCATTGCTGCTGGAAGCTAGAAGATCTTTCATTGATTTAGCAATGCTTAAGCTAACAGATTTTGTTTCTTTTGTATCTGAGAGCTTTTGCTTTTTCTTGAAAGGCGTTATTTTAGCTGTTTCTATCATCTCATCGCATAAGCATCCTAATTTGATTTTAACATTCTGAGAAACAAGTTGTTTAAAAAATTTTGTTTTGTACCTAGGATATAAAAAGGTTGCAATTGTATAAGCATCATCATTTTCCAGGTTTTCAAATCTGTCATTCATCTCCTTCATTAATGTTTCAGTCATCCTTGAAACTCCCTTAACTTAATAACATTTGTTAACACAACTTTCAATGTTGAAACAAGTGGTATCACATCTGACAAACATGATTCAGCTGAACTTATAGTCTTTGTTAATTCTTCAAAAGGCTTAAGGATATTAATACAATTATTTAAAATGTCATTTTCGTCAGCTGTTAGAGGCTTTATTTTGTGCTGCTTGAAGCATAAGGCAAATGGCCTCATTAATTTCGCTCATCCTCTCAAGCATATGCAAACTACTATTCCAGCGTGTTTGAATATCTTGCATGACAGAAAGTGGACGAACATTTAATTTTGTTTGTATTTTCTTCAGCTCAATTTTGGGTTACAACGGAGTGATTGAAATGCGTAGCAATTAACCTACATTTGGTTATTAAATCGGATACACATTTTTGACTCATAATGGAATTTTTAACTACTATCTGAGTTTGGTGTGCAAAGCAATCTACATTTTTCACTCTTAACAGAGAAAGTGCTTTTTTTATATTTGTGCCCGAATCCCTGACTACGCAGTGCACTTCATTTAATGAAATTTCCATTTTGTCAGCATTTTTCAAATACAGTTTATAGTCGCCTGTATGGCGCTCAGAAAGAGGTTCTGCATTCAATAAAAAGTTTTGCCTTTGAAAGTTTTATCGATTGCATGATACGTAAATTTTTTACTATCCGCGCATGCGGATGCGGATATCGGTCCACCTCTATATATATATATATATATATATATATATATATATATATATATATTATATATATATATATATATATATATATATATATATATATATATTATTATTATAATTAACATCCGCATCCTCATCAAAATTAACATCCGCATCCGAACTTTTTGGAAATTTCAAAATCCGCATCCGCAGCAAACTTTCGAAAATTCAACATCCGCATTCTCCAAAATTCAACATCCACATCTCATCCGCAAATTGGAAAATATGAACTATCATATATATATATATATATATATATATATATATATTATATATATTATATATTATATATATATATATATATATATATATATATATATATGAATGAAGTTGTATTGAAAATTTCTTGATAACTTTTACTGTATTTATTATTTTTCACCACGTTTTTTACAAAATTTACAAAGTTCAATCCATCTACTAATATTCAAAAAGCGTGTTGCTTTTACCGGCCTCGGTTCTAGAATAGAATGCTACAACAATCGATATATGTGCTGTGCAGGAACGATCTCGATATAATCGATATTGTTCACAATAATCGATATTTATTTAAATTAAATTACATTTCAAAAAATTAATTATTAATCAAATACAACTTCATTCCAATTATATATATATATATATATATATATATATATATATATATATATATATATATATATATATATATATATATATATATATATATATATTTATTGTAACTTGCCTAACTGTAAATCTATGAAAAGTATTTTTTTTATATCCAACCATTTTAATTGATGTGAATGGGAAAAATTTCAAATTATTGGTTTCCCCATATACAGAAGCCAAATAGTTGAGTATACAAAAAAAAAATAATAATAAAAATGTGTATCTTGCCTATCTAACTTCCAAAACAATAAATAAAAATTTAAACTTTGCCTATCTATAAAAACTTCCAAAAAAAAGACATTATGGTGCTGAACATGGAACAAATTTTAAAATTTAAAATTCCCATGCATCGCAATAATGATTGGGTATAAAAATATTTTTAGAAGTTGTACTGTTAGGCAATAGTTTATTTTATTTATATATATATATATATATATATATATATATATATATATATATATATATATATATATATATATATATATATATATATATATATATATATATATATATATATATATATCTTTTTATGCACATTTATATATATGGGGTGAAGATTTTGAGGGAAGGGGGTGGGGAAGAGGTTTAAATGTGGATGAGGGTAGGAAAGTTACAAAGGACAAAATGAGTTAAGAGTGTGGATGTATGTGTATGAGTGAAATGTGAGGGTACCACCACACGAGTGAGAAAGGTGAATGGTAAAATAAAAAATAAAATGTGTATCGAAACTAAACTACAAAGACATTATCTGAATTTATTTTTTCTTTTTAGGTAAAATGAGCTGTGGGAAACCACTTTGTACACTAAAAAATAAAAAAATTTACAATTTAACAACATATCATATGACCTCAAATGGTATTTGGCTCAGCACTACTAGATTGCTGCATCTAACATTGGAGTGGAAATTTTAAAGCTATTTTGAAGCGAAAAGAAGGTTAAAAAAAAAAATTTAAATATTTTAAACTATAAACATTACGAAATGAAGTGAATTACAAAAATTGAAGTTATGAAAACTTTTTTATTTACATATTTTAATTTTATATAACATTAAAAGCAGACCCAGTATTCGCTAGGTTAGGCCTATAAACTGGCTGTTAAGCTACTTTAACCTTGAGTCCAGGTTAGGTTAAGTTGAATTAGTTTAAATAAACTAATTCAATTTAACCTAACCTGGACTTAAAGAGTAAAAGTATGCCTAATGGCCAGCAAATAGGCTTAACCTAGCAAACGCTGGGCCTTTCAGCATGTAATGTAAAAATATTTAATTGAATATGCATAATTTACTATTTCATATTTCATTCATATATTGTTTTTTTTTTTTTTTTAAGCTCTAAAAATAGGTTTAAAATTTCATAAATTTCCTCTCTGACACTGATTGAAATTGCACATGTGTTGTTAAATGATCATAGTTGTTACTCTTACTTTTTATTGTAAATGTCTTTCCACTGAAATTTTTTCTTATATAGAAACTACAAAAACAAAAACTAAAATACATTTTTTTATGCAAAACGATTTTCAACATTTATAAAACTTAAAAAAAAAAATTTGAGTAAAGAACAATTACTTAACACCACATCATATGACATCAATGGCGTATTATCATTTGGCTTTGCATTACAAGGTTGATGGATCAACTTCGGAGACAAAATTTAAGAAATTTTATAGCTATTTTAGAACTAAAATAAAAAATTCTTAATATATTGAAACTATGAATACAAAATATGAAAAAGTAAATTAGACATTCATTGTTTTAAATAATTTTTTTTTTTTTTACAATTATTACATTTTGACTTTTTGCTGGCTGTTAGGCATATTTGTACCCTTTAAGTTCAGGTTAGCATACTGAACTAGTTAGATCTAACAAACTAGTTAGACTTAACCTGGACTTAAAGGGCAAAAGTACGCCTAACCTTGTAAATATACTGATTCAGCATGTAATAATAATGTAAAAAAAAAATTGCATTAAACATTTAAGGAAATAGTTTGAGTAGAACCAAGAATTTTTTTTTTCTACTCAGCCTATCTACATAGAGGAAATGATTGCAATAAAAAATTTTCAGTTTATCAGAAAATGGCAAAAGATTGTATTAAAAAAAAATTCAAATGAATAAAATTTTTTTTTCCCAATATGGCATAACATTTTGTCTACAGCTAATTTGATTATCCTATTCAAAGAATTGTCCTTTCACTTTTTTTTTTTTTTAATATTGCTAAATCAGATTTAATATATAATATATTTATATATATATATATATATAATATATATATATATATATTATATATATATATATATATATATATATATATATATATATATATAATATATATATATATATATATATATATATATATATATATATATATATATATATATATATATATATATATATATATATATATATATATATATATATATATATATATATATATAAGCATCACTAGTTAGGGCCTCATAGAAACATTCATGTGTCATGCATTTGTATCTGAATTGTAATATGTATAATAAAAAAAGCATATTTTAAAAAGGATTTATAACTTAAATATTTTTGAAGTAGAGTAAATGGAAATGTAAATACATGGCACACACAATTATTTGTCTATAGGGGTTAGCCCTCATACCCTCAACCAGTGAGTGGTGGTGATGATATAATATATTATTATTATAATATATATATATATATATATATATAATATATATATATATATATCATCACAACTTATTTATCATATAATTTTTTTTTTTTTTTAAGCTTCAAATTAGTAACAATTTCATAAAATTTGCTCTGACACTGATGCAGCAACCTGCTAATGCAATGCCAGTTGCTAATACACCATTGAAGTCATTAGATCTACTGTTAATTGATCGTACTTATCACTTGTAACTTTTTTTTTATTTTTTTAAAATTTTTGGTTAAAATAGTTTTCCATAGCTCACCAACTCTAAGTAAAATTTCTGAAACACCTTTTGTTCTGCTTTTTTAATCTTTTCACCAGGTTCTGGAATACTCCAAGTACTTTGATACAAAATACAAATGATAATGCAGACTTAAGCATACATTAAATATAATTTCCAAGTACTTAAAAGTTCTAAAATAATTCATTGCAACACTTGGTCTTGGAACAACTGTCATTGAAATGGATATTCATCACAGAGTCATTGAAAACCAAGAATTTTAACCGTTTCAAGGATACCTTTATAATATTTTTATTTTAACTGTTTCAAGGACACCTTTATAGTATTTTTATTTTATTTAAACTGTGGGGTTCCCTTATACTATACTATTATAAAGTTAATGTGCAGTTTCCATGTACTAAACTATTTCCAAGTTAAAATATAATTTTCTGTCACACATCTTGGAAACAACTTGCATTCGAATTAAAAAGCTAAAATTAACAAGAGGTTTTAGGCCTAATCGATTTAAAATTGGCAACCTTAAATTTTATTTCAAAATACCTTTTACCTTAGCTTATTTAAATCAAAATCTATAACTAGGCCTACATAAACTGCTTATGATACAACCATAATCAATTTGAAGAGCTGCCATTCTACGGCCTAGGATATGATAATCTTTATTAATAAATGTCGTAATGTACATAAAACTTACAGTACGAAAGCTTTCAAAAATTACTTTCCTCAATATTAATCAAAACATTTTCAAAAATCATACACAAACAATACCATACCTTAAAAAGTTAAATATATTTACAAATGACTTCCACTCATACCACGAGGGCAGAAAAGCGCATTTAAGAATTTTAGTGAATTTGGAGCGAAATTTAAGGAGGGAAAAATATAAAAAAGAGAGACAAGAAAGAGGCAACTCTTGTTGTTTTAGAAAAGCGAAAAATTAAAAACTATCACATTTACCATAGTTCATTTATAGTTCTTACATTTATAATCTTTCATGTAAAAAAGAAAAATATGAATAAAGTCCAAAAACAGACAATCAGAATAAAAGCTTGAACATATATATATATATATATATATATATATATATATATATATATATATATATATATATATATATATATATATATATATATATATATATATATATATATATATATATATATATATATATATATATATATATATATATATATATATATATATATATATATATAATATAAAACTATTTTTTTCTCTTTCTTTTTTATATAATTTTATATTAGATATGTGAATTTTTATACCAAAATTTTTTTGTTAGTCCGAAATTTGCAATTCCAAAAATTTTGTTGGGCATTCCAGCAACTTTTTCTGCTTAGCCAGTCCATTATTGCAATTTTGTTTTCTCAATTCTGCAAATAAATTTTTTGTCCACTATTGAAATCCACAACAGTACGCCAACCTTTTTTTGGAAGTCAGAAACATAATTTCCAATAAAATTATCTTCAATTTAATTGAATTTAATATTTCTTATTATTTTTATATATTTTTTTGACTATTGGCCATATATATATATATATATATATATATATATATATATATATATATATATATATATATATATATATATATATATATATATATATATATATATATATATATATATATATATATATATATATATATATATATATATATATATATATATATATATATATATATATATATATATATATATATATATATATATATATATATATATATATATATATATATATATATATATATATATATATATATATATATATATATATATATATATATATATATATATATATATATATATATATATATATATATATATATATATATATATATATATATATATATATATATATATATATATATATATATATATATATATATATATATATATATATATATATATAAGCTTTTGTGTTTTAATAAGAGCACAATATGGTTTTACTGGAATTTAATCAATTTAGGAAATATTAGAAAGCATTTGGTAATACATGATTATCATTTATTATAACGTAACTACATAACGTCAAAGTTCTTACATCAAAGTCTCTCCTAAAGATGGAAACAATGGGGGAAGAAGATCCAGTGAGGAATATGAAATACATTATGTATGAATGTTTTATTAAAATTTATAAATGATAAAGAAGTATCTACAGATAAATTTTCAAATTAGTGTGATTTTAGAAAGGGAATGCTGGTGAATTTACTTTATATGTATGTAACTAACAATAAACTTTGCAATAAAGCGCAACTCGAAATAAGTTGATAAAAAAAAAAAAAAAAATGTTAAAAAATAGATTTTTTTTTGATTTACGATTTATTTATTTTAAATGGAACTTAGATATATTTTTTAACATTTTTCATTTATTATCATATATATATATATATATATATATATATATATATATATATATATATATATATATATATATATATATATATATATATATATATATATATATATATATATATATATATATAGAGAGAGAGAGAGAGAGAGAGAGATAGAGAGTATGCACCCAGCTGATAGATCGAGGGTGAAATATTCGTTTACAGCCAGATGGCTCAGCCAACCAGCCAGTTTACAAAAGCAATAAATCTCGCAAGTGAAAATGAGTCAAAATATTAAACGATTTTATTTATTTGATTTGAGATGATTTTTAATAGTTTAAATTATATAATTATTCGTGTAATTATGACGATTTATTAATTATATAATTTTACTTATAATCATTAGGAAACCATCAGTAAAAAAAAAAAAAATTAGATGATTCCAAAATAATTGCAGGCTTAATTAAGGTCACCGTTTCACCAAAAAATTTTTTTTATCGACTTTCTTTGATTTATCAAGGCAGATTTAAAAAGCAGCTATTAAATAGTGTATAAATGATGTATTTGTTTTTGTGCTTTTGTTTATGCCAAGCATACCCCTCTCTTTCGTTCTGTTTTGAATTTAATTAAAACCCAAAATTTCAAAATATCATCCAAAGTTGGGTAATGTATATATATTGATATATATATATATATATATATATATATATATATATATATATATATATATATATATATATATATATATATATATATATATATATATATATATATATATATATATATATATATATATATATATATATATCTATTAAATTGACAGTTAATTAATGCAATTAATTTCCATATTTAAATAACTTTTTACTTTTTTTAAATAAATATTTTGTCAACAACTTACTTTAAAGGCTGCAGCAACTTGCGGCATATCTGTCTTCCACTTCTCTAGGTATATGATCAGGCACAGAAGTCCTAGTCTCAAATAGGCTTGAAGACACATGGTTGGATTCCGACCGATATTGGGAAAATGGCTGACACTGATTTCGTAAAGAAGTAGATCTCTCTTAACTTTTTCCTAAATAAAAAACACACTTAAATCCATCCTCCACCGTTGACGGAAAAAACTCTTTCTTTCTCTCTCGGGAAGGACTTCCTGTGATCCAAACAAGCCAGACTGGCAGCTGGAACCAACTTTGAATATTTGTTTCTGAATGGAAACCAACACATTACGTAGTTAATGATCAAATGATCTGAAATTTTTTCTATCCTTTCACAGTCGCAATAGTAACATTTCTGTTTAATAAGATTATTAAGTGATTAGTAAGTTCATTTCCAGACATTATAAACATAAGCCTTTTTATTTACAAGGAAAAAAACAATCAAAATAAATTTTAATTTTCGACCGATTTCCCTGATTTTGCACTGTACATAGATAGCTTTTCCCACTGAAGAAAAAAAAAAAAAAACCTTCATTTCTAGCTTTTTTTTTCTGTACCTATAACGGTTAAAAAGATTTTTTGGGGGGAATTTTACTCTTTTTCAAATGAATGCTGGGGCCAAACCACTGGTCAGAATCAATAATCTGAAAATTGGACTATATAATTAAAAATCTATTGGTTACAAAAACTTCTAACAGAGTTTTGTTCTCTGCGTTTTAAGGAAAAAAAAAAAAAAACGTTATATGCCCTTTTCTAACTAACTGTTAAAAAAAAAAAATTATTTCAAATTTTTTTTTTTTTTCACTTTTAGACAAAAAAAATTCAAAAAAAAACTACAAGTTAGTAAATTTTCCATTTTTGGTAGGTGTATGCAAAAGGAACAGGGCTACAAATTTTCTCTCAATATATCATTCAATGCTATTTGTTGGTTTCGAGATAATAACTTCTCAAAATTTGGAAAAAAAATTTAAATTTCAAAAATTTCCAAAGTTTGACAGGCTATTTTTTGAACAGAAGAAATAGCATTTAATTATGTATTAAATAAAAGTTGTAACTCTGTACCTCCTCTAAACACCTGCCAAAAAAAAAAAAAAAAAAAAAAAAACCCTTTTTTTTTTTTTTTTTTTTTTTTTAAAAAAATTTTTTGTCCGGAAGGGTAAATTTTTTCCAATTTTCACTTTAAAAAAAAAAATTCAAGGTGCTTTAACTTTTTTTCTAAAGCAGATATCAAAAAAGTGCCACATTGCGATTGTTGCAATTGGGGCTGAAAATATTTATTCAGTTAAAATTTTCAAGTCATTTCGACCAATGGTTGGTTTTACTTCTATTCTATTTTTTTTTTCTTCTAAGTTTGTCCAAAGTTTAGATTTGTCTCCAAATAACTTTCAAACCGTTATAGATTCAGAAAAAACGTCAGAAATCGACAGTTTTGCATTTACACTGCAAATTTCTGGGTAATCGGTCAAATTAAAAAAAAAAAAAAAAAAAAAAAAAAAAAAAAAATTATATATATATATATATATATATATATATATATATATATATATATATATATATATATATATATATATATATATATATATATATATATATATATATATATATATATAATGAATTTTTTAAAGCTATTTCCGAGAAATAAGCTATAAACAAAATAATCTAGAAATTATTGATAAAAGTCTCTTATGATAGATAAAAAAATTATTTTTACTCTTCTTATGAGTAACTTTTGGTTCTTTGATTAAAGTACATGTAGCAAAGATTTCGTTATAGCTAGGCAAAAAGAGATACCAGAATTGAATTATTAATGAATCAAGTTTTCCACAGAATTCCATCCAATTATGCAATTATGGTAGATGAAAAGTGTATCAGATTAACTGGAAAAGAATGGACGTTCCTTCGAGTCACATGAACAAAGGATTTTAAAAAGTTTTTTTGACGCACTGCAATTAGTTTTGTTTTACATTCACATTTGTTTAATACCGATATATATATATATATATATATATATATATATATATATATATATATATATATATATATATATATATATATATATATATATATATATATATATATATATATATATATATATATATATATATATATATATATATATATATATATATATATATATATATATATATATATATATATATATATATATATATATATATATATATATATACATATTATCAACATTTCTCGCATTTAATCGATCTTCTCGTTAGAATTCGGTATGTTCCTTCAACTATTACAAGCTCGACTTTTGCAATCCTCTCATCACATTTTTAAATTTCCAAAGATTCCCAAAAGTATTAAGAGAAAGTACTCGTACATTTTGAACAGGTTACTCAAGCCCTTATTACACTGTTAGTTAAATGTCTCATTTGACGTCGTTTCCTGATATTTGCATCCTTTTTACATCATTTATCTTTTATTGTGCTTTAATTTGAGCTTCTCAGATCTCATACTCTATTTAAAATTAAAATTAGGCTAATAATTTAAACTCGAAAATAGATAAAAATAAAAATTCAAATGTACAAAATACATAATTTAAAAATTATTTATTAAAAAAATATTAAAAATATGTATAAAAAAAAGAAACAAGAAAACAATTAAGGTATCTAATTTTTAGGCAAACGATACATTCCATTTGATAAAATTATTTGGTGTTGTCTCATTTTCATTTCTAGAAAAGCTCTTAATTCTTCTAAACTGCATTCCACTGTATCTTGTATAAACATTTTTAACATCGCGTGAATTCTCTCTAAAGATACACTCTCCAAGTTGGTAAGCATTCCTACAATATACGACCACAAAACCTAGTAAAATAAAAAAGAAAAATCGAAAGTAAGTATATGAATTTGAGATGGAGGCATTTCTTATTTAATAACAGTTCACTTACCATTAATAAACAACTACATGAAAAAGTAAAGTTACAAACAATAATGGATTACATTTTCCTATTTGTAAATAACGATCACTTTTTACAATGCAAAATTAATATTGATCAAAATTCTAATATTTAATTACAACTAATTTTAGTAGAATTGGACTACTTACTGATAATATATTTATAAAAAAAAATTTTTATTATTCAAATCGCAAAATTAATGGAATGGAATTAATTAATGGAACTGACAATAATAAACTGAGTGGTTAATATAATTTCAATTCTTGCCTCCTGTAAGTTATATTTTTAGTGTAAGTCAAGTAACCAGCTAGCAAGTTATTCCCCACGAATTTGAATATCGACATATACCCACACTTTTTTTTTATTTGTAACATTCTTTTTCATTTAAATTCCTGACAATATAACAATAATAATAATAATAATTATAATAATAATAATAATAATAATATAAAACGTGAGAAGTAAAGAAAAATAATAAAATAGTTTAACACAATAAATAAGAATCTGTCAATAAATATGAAGAGGAAGGAGAGCAAATGCTAATTAATACAAGAGGTAAAAAATAAAATAAAGAAAAATAAATTTAATATATTATAAAAAGAATCTAATAAATATAGAAAAGAAGTTTAAAGTAAATTTATTTAAAGAAAAGTTATTTAATGTTAGAGGTAAAGTAGTTACATTGACAATATTATTGCCAAAAAAGGGAAAGTACTGAAAAGAAAGAATTTCGTAGATTAAGTAACACCTAAATAGAAGTTTTTCTTAGGCTTCCTTTAATTGTACGTGTGTAACTGATTATTTTATATTCTTTATAACTAATATTTTTAGTTTTATATATAATTATAGTCCCTTTAAAAAAATAAAAGAGCCAATTATTTTACGATTTAAAGTTTAAACATGAAATGTTATATTTTATTTTAAAACTGTACAATTTAAATAATATATTTCGACCTTTTACTGTATACTCACCTGAAGTTCCTCTTGCCTCTGATCTTGAGCAGATGCCATAACACTTTCTGCTTCATCCTCCAAACAAGCACTAGCAGAAAGTGGCACATCTTGCGATGATGAATATGGAGCACCTCCTAAATAAGAATTTCGACTTTCTAAAACGTCATCGTCTTCTACTAACGCAAACACATCTTGTTCGGCTTCTTGCACCAAACCCTAAAATAAAAGTATATTTCAAGAGCATGATAAATAAACTTACTCATGAGACGTATTAAAAGCATTTAAGGCTATTAGACATGGTTCCCCAAAAATTTTATTTTCAGGTGAGCAAAATACATCTTTCATCTCCATCCCTTCTTCTAAAGAAGGTTATTAATTAAATATCCCCAGCTTTGCTTCCTATTTACGTTTAGGGTTTTTAACAAATTTATTTTAATAGCTACTCTTAAAACATAATAAAAATACAACTACTGCTACTACTAAAAAATAATAATAATAAATAATAATAATAATATTTTAGTACATTTAATGTAGTAGTCGCTGTACATTATGAAAAGGGGATACCGACCTGGGGAACCAAAACAAACTAGACGAAACTAGTGTGATTAATAATGCGCTTAAATTATAATTTATACAGAAGATTTATTTCTGTACGCTGTCATAAATAACATATAAAACGAAAAACAAAGTTTAAGTGAGGCTATAAAGAAGACGGTGTTCATATAGGACAGTATGTAGAGAAGATATTTTTTCCATATCTTTACAGATACTTAAATATAATTAAAGAATCATACATATATTAACATCTATGTATATATGTAGAAGTTGGTAGTGATAGTATTTGATAAATCAGTCCTCACAGAGTTTTAAAGGAGTTAGATTTTATCTAAAAAAAAAAATTATTACAAAGAAGTATGATTAATTAACCAAAAGAGTATGTTCATTTGATTGTTGTATGTATCAGCTCTTGGTTGTGTGTGTGCTTGGACCTCTGCATGCAATTTACAAGGGTTGGTGAATTTACTCCCTTTTTTTTGTACACTCGAAAATAAAGCTTCAGGAAATTTGAAAGAATATATAAAGGAACATATTAAACAAATTACATGGTTATTTGTTTCCTTTGAGGAGGGTTTATATTTAATATATCTTTTAATAATAATAATAATAAAAATAATAGATGATGTTTTATTATTATTATCATTACCTGTGCTTGCCAAAATGCAATTTTCTGCCTTAATATTCCCTTTGGTATGAGAGTAACTTTAGAGAGGTCTTCTAAAGCCCATTTTGGCTTCTTTTCAAAGTGATGAATAATAGTAGCCTTTGTGGGAGTGACGACGAGATGCAAAGTACGGTTTTTTAATTCAATTTCAAGTTCAACCTGTAAAATTTCAATCTAATGTAATGTTTTATTGACAATAGCAACATTTACAGGAGTGCTATCCTTCAAGTAAATTTTAAGATTAAACCAAAGCTTCAATATACAACCTGTCCAAGATGAGGTTTCCAATTTAGAGTTCTGTTTCCTTTCATACTTTGATAGGCTTCTGTATAAATTTCCATTTCTTTTAGAACTTCGTCAGGCAGCTGCAAACTCTGCTCTTTAAAGGTTGGCCAAAACTGAGATGAAAGAATCATCGCTGAAATAGGGAATTTGTGCCGCACATGAGAATTTTGTTCAGCTGACTGAATGGTGGCGTTAATTCGTTTCGAGTCAGCGACATCTTTCACCATAACTTCGCATTTATGTAAAGGTGATAAACTTTCTCCAAATCTAATGAAAATATGAGAAAGAACATCAAAAGCTTTTACACACAAGTATTTAAGAATGTAAGGTTGACATAATAATCCTATTTTTCTATTTTGTCAAAGGAGCTGGGTTACATGAATATCTTTGATTTATAGTATTTAAAATACATTCATTAGCATAATAAAAAAGGTTAACCAAACCAAATAGTGTTTTACAATATTTTGATTTAAAATATAGCGAAATTGAAGTTCTAAACTATTAATTTTATGTCCATTATCATTTAAATCAATTCAAAATGGGCAAATAAATAATTAAAATTCATGATATTTTTATGTGATAAAAAATCATTTACGTATTTTAAAATAAGTGAATATAAGTAAAAATAACGATATGAAAACCTATAATATAGGTACAACATTAAATTTTAAAGGAAAAATTTTTTTATTGTTATGGTTTTTAATGTAAAGACATTAAAAATATTATGACTATATTCTATACGTAGGCCACTGAACAAATAGTATATAAAACAAAAAAAAAACTTTCATTCAATTCCATAAGACTTACCTAACTTTTAAATGTTCTAAATACATAATTTCTCTTTCCGTATCATAACTAAACTGAGAAAGAATACGATCGGCCAGTATAGTTCCATATTCGTTTATAAAAATAGTCTTGCTCCCATATATATTTACAAGCATTGAAATAATATCCGCAGTACGTTGAGATTTCGATTTAACAGCTAAAAATATAAAAAATAAATTCAATTTTGTACATCTAATATTCATATACCTCCAACATTTCATTAAAATATTTAACTTAGGTAAAAAAAATGAATAAAATGAATTTTGTAACAAGAAAAACAAAAAGCAAAAAAAAAAAAACTTACAACTTTGAGCATGCATTGGATCCGGCGTCCATGCTTCCCAATTATTCATGTCTTCAATCTCAGAATAAGAGTCATCAAGGACTAGGGGCGCTGCCACCACCAATTCGTCAGACAACTCAGAACAACTTGAATCAGTTAAGATGATGGCAATATAACGAACGAAGTCACTTCTTCCACGTAAATACTGTCTACATACATAAAAATAAACACAATAATATATAAAAAACAAAGAATCGTTTTGCAAGAACACATACAATTCTTTATTAAATAGATTTAAAAAATTTAAATAATAAAAACTTATATTTGGGCAGAATAAAGAAGGATTAATCTATGTAATCTAAGAACTTCTCTGAAAAACAGAGTCAGTACCCTCATTCACTATTTGTGTGCAAAAAATTTTACCTTACTAATAATAGTGTTGATTATAAGCAGAAAATGGAAATTACAGAGTACTACACTATAAAGTTAAATGTCTCTAAATATTAACCCTAACTTCTGCTATATAATAATACTACTACAATACTAATAATAATAATAATAATAATAAATAAATAAATAAAAATTCATAATAGGTATGTGCAAGTTTTTATTACTATCTTCATTGTCTGAGCTATCTTATATTGTTCTTGCTTTCACTAAATTTTTAGTTTGCAGAAATTTTTTTAAAAATGCCACAAAATCATGTAATAGAAGTAATACTACTAATACCACTACTACTACTACTACTACTACTAATAATAATAATAATAAAATAAGAATAATAATAATTACTAACCTAATAGGCTCTGATACCAATTCTAAAAGAATTCCTTTGGGGTCCAAAACTCTTAACCCTTTAATTGCGGAAATATATGCATGTAGAATGTCCTCAGTTGTAACCCCCGGATGAAGAAGTCTGGTCTATAAAAGTCAAGTAAAACAGCATGAGAAATATATATACTAGTGATGGAACGATTAAGAATTTTTTGACGATGACGATAACGGTTAAAGTAAACTTGACGATGACGATGAAATGGAAAAAATATATTTAAAAAATTTCTATTATTTTAATAAATTTAACAATTTTATAACAAAGAATTAAATTCTCCTTTCTTTATTCTTTATTTAAAGGTGTAAATACATATAATTTTAAAATACAGGGTAAGTCGAAAGGAATGCACCAAACTCCGGGGTGTACTTATACACATTAATGTACGACTAAACAAAAAAAAAAGATATAATCCGATTTTCATTTGTTGTCAAATTACAGCATTTCAAAGATTTAAGTATGATCAAGCAAGCTAAGGAGTTTATTTGAAAAGTACATTTATTTTAAAATAAATTTTCAAAGGTACCACCATGGACCTCTATACATTTTCTGGCTCATCTGCGAATAACATTTGTTGCTCTTCTAGGTTCTTCTCATTTTTTTTCTTTTATGTGAGCTGCAGCATTCAAAATACGGCAAATTAGTGCACCTCGATTGTACACATTTCTTTTGTATACTTTCCTTTTCAACCATCCACATAAACAAAACTCCAATGGTGTGAGGTCTGGAGTCTGGAAACCTTGGCTGGAAGCTAATAGGCCCACCTCGACCAATCTATCGTTCTGGAAAAGTTCCATTTAAATATTGTGTGACCTGGCAAGCAAAATGTGGAGGAGCTCCATCTTGCTGATAGCATTTCTTAAGTTTAAAGGAACATCTTCTAATAGATCTAGTAACTCACTTTTGCAAAAAATCCAAATAACGTTCTCCTGGTAGGCGATTCTCAATAATGAAAAGACCAATTAAATGATGATCGACAATCTCACGTTACACGTTAACTGAAAAACGATGCTGAAAATTTGCTTTGACAATATCGTGAGTATTTTCGTCAGACTATGAATGAGAGTGCGGATATTTTCGACGCCGTTACGAGCGAAAATTGATTGCTTCATCAGTATAAAGTTTGTACCGAACCAAATGACGATTAGCGATTATCTTTCGATAAAATAGTATAGTCTCTTGGTGGTAGATGATGTACATATTGTAGGTGGTATGGATATAAGCCCTGTTATTGCAATGTGTGGATTACTCCCGTTTGAAGAATTTCAAGTTGGGTGGCAATTCTTTGAGAGTTAGTCGTAGGGTTTTGTTTCATTAAATCCAGAATGCTTTCTACTTCATTTACATCTTGTCCACGGGCACGTTCAGATATGATGGACACACTGCGAAGTCTATGGTCTCATAAAATGTGTCTAAAGTTTTGATAAAAATGTTTTTATCCGGAACTCTACGATGCAGAAACCGTTGACGATACTCTTCAAACGCAGCTGTTGCATTCCCGCTACAAAAACCATAAACAAACATATTCGCCTATTCCATATTTGAATAGATGTGTGGCATTGTTTATCACTTTTATCATCTATTATTTTAGATAATTAACAACTGAAAGGTGATCAGTTGACAAATGATAATTTTTTATATCTATTTGATTAGTTTTTTTACACTTAAACATTCAGAAAGCTGTAATTCGAAAACAAATGAAAATAGGACTTACAACTTTTGGGTTTTTCAGTCATTACTTCATAAAAAAAAAAATTATTTAAGCAAAGAATGCCATCATATAAAAGAGTAAATGATGAACTACGAGGCAGATATTGAAAAATAAGAAAGAAAACAGAAAAGCAGGAGGAAGTTTTATGATAGAGCAAATTAGTTCAAAACTAAATCTTGACTCACTTTTATTTCGAATACTATCTATTAATAAGTACCTTAATAGCCTGTTTCAAAGACTTTACCAATGTATCTCTCAGGTCTGTTTTCTCAAGACATTCCCGTAAATCTTCCAAAGCAGGTTGTGAATCAGGATATTCTGTAAAATGAAAGTTAAAAATTATTATTTTTATTTTATTATTATTATAATGAAAATAATAATAATAATAATAATAATAATAATAATATCTGAACGAAGTTAATTTTAAAGATGCTAATGCTGAGCACTAATAGAGGAGATTTATATTCTAATAAATTAAATAAGTTACAATTTAAGTAATAGTTCTCAAAATAATCAAGCTCATAATCTCTAATATACAGCCTTTCTTAACTATAAATAATATTGAAAATATACATGTAATTTACTTATCTTCTTTTTTCTCTCTTCTTTTCTTTATACATATTATAAACTTAATAGAAAAATACTTTCTTATAGAATTTTTATTCCTCTCCTTCTCCTTTCTTTTCTTTCAACAAATTTCTTAATTCTTACATTACTCCTCCCTTTGTCGAAACAATTGGTACTTGTCCTTTTGTTTTTTATACATTCTATTTCTTTTACTTCACCACCTAACATTTCAAAATATATTACCACCCTAAATCTTTGTTTTCTAAACAATATTGTATTTTTTTTTAATTTCCACCGAAACCACCACAACTGAATAATACTTTGCTTCCCATGAAACCGACAACTCTCTAACTTCCCTTTCCACCTTCAAGTCTGTTTCCATGTCCGCTGCCAATGATTCTTCCATTTTTTTCTTCCCACCTTCCACATTGGTCACAGCAAACTTCTCTTAGCCACCTCCAGAGTGACTGCAGCAGAGTCCACCACATCTGCTTCTTGCATGGAAATATCCTTTTAACCAATCAAATCGACTACCACAGACTCTTCTTGGCCACCGGGATTGACCGCAGCAGAGTCTATCACAACAGATTCTTCTATTGGATTCCTTTCAATCCTTCAGTTATCTCATATTAACATTTCAAAGTTAGTGTAAAAAAATATGATACTATTAAAAATGCAGACAGCTCACCTGCTTCAGAATATATTTCGAATCTTGGTTAAAAGCTAACCTATGCAAACCAGTAGGCTTAAACTTTTAACATTGGGTTCTCTATACCATTTAACGTAATATGTCTGATTAGCACAATTTAATTTTGTCTTATATTTAAATTTTACATCTTATCCCCCCCCATATATATATATATATATATATATATATATATATATATATATATATATATATATATATATATATATATATATATATATATATATATATATATATATATATATATATATATATATATATATATATGAAAAATAAGGTCTTGCTTATGATGCTGGCAGTGACCACTTGCAAAATTATTGTCTTGCTTAAGATGCCTATGTAGCCCTAAGGTCGGTAGATGGCTTAGGGTATGAAGGCCAGGCCTAGAAATTCGGCTATAAATAAATTTTTATTTTTTACCTTTTTCTTTTTCAGTAGAATTTATTAATTATAATATTAAAAATATTCGGTTTATTAAAATTTTTATTCTTCTTAATATATTTTACTTATTTATTTATGCACAAGTTTACAAGCGTGTTGTTATTTTGTTAGAATAAGTTTCCTCTAATGCTTTAATTTCCACTATTTCTTCAAATCACTATTCTAACATCTAGGTAAGAAGGTAGGGTGTTCAGGTATGAATCTCCAAGTAACCTGGTTACTTGGAAATTCATTCTCTGGGTGTCACCATCTTGGAGTAAAATTGTATTGATAATAATTGATTTTTGTATATATAATTTAAAATAATATCGATATAAAAGGGACGAAATCGAGTATATCGATATCGTACATGCCCACATCGATATCGATGTTGATAGCGTCATTCTGAAACTAAAAGCCGGTAAAACAACACGCTTGTAAACTTGTGCATAAATAAATAAATAAAATATATTAAAAAAAAAAAAAAAAAAAAATAAACCGAATATTTTTAATATTATAATTAAAAAAAAAACTAAAAAAAAAAAGGTAAGAAATAAAAATTTATTTTATAGCCGAATTTCTAGGCCTGGCCTTCATACCCTAAGCCATCTACCGACCTTAGGGCTACATAGGCATCTTAAGCAAGACCAAAATTTTGCATATATATATATATATATATATATATATATATATATATATATATATATATATATATATATATATATAATATATATATATATATATATATATATATATATATATATATATATATATATATATATATATATATATATCAGGGTTGGCATTGATTAAATCAAATTGATTTAATCAGTTGATTAAATCAATTGATTTTTTTATGAAAAAATCATGATTTTTTTGATTTTTTTGATTTTTTTAAAAAAAAAAAAAAACTTTTTTTTTTTTTTTTTTTTTTTTTTTTGTAATTTTTTGATACATAATGATATAACAGATATATTAGTTCCTTCTTACTGTGTTAAAAAACTTTAAAGTAGTTTATATATTAGAAATATAACTTCCTTAATATTTGGTTCAAGATTTCATATAGGGTAATACAAGAATCTGATCTTCATTAATATAATTTATCCAATATAGAACTGTTAGAGTTTAGAATTCCTAATATATATTCAATCAAATCTTCAACAAAATTTTATTGAGCTTTAATCTAATGCAATTTGAGGTTATAGACAAAAGAGAAAACAGAAAAGACAATTCCTTTTAATTTTCAACCATTTAAATTTTTATACAACATTATAAGAAAACAAAATTCCTCTATATAAATTATAAAAAGAAAATTTAAGCACTTTTGATGCATAATCATTAATCCATAAATTAAATACATAACTTGCATATATATATATATATATATATATATATATATATATATATATATATATATATATATATATATATATATATATATATATATATATATATATATATATATATATATATATATATATATATATATATATATATATATATATATATATATATATATATATATATATATATATATATATATATATATATATATATATATATATATATATATATATATATATATATATATATATATATATATATATATATATATATATATATATATATATATATATATTTTGCAAGTTATGTATTTAATTTATGGATTAATGATTATGCATCAAAAGTGCTTAAATTTTCTTCTTTTATAATTTATATAGAGGAATATTGTTTTCTTATAATGTTGTATAAAAATTTAAATGGTTGAAAATTAAAAGGAATTGTCTTTTCTGTTTTCTCTTTTATCTATAACCTCAAATTGCATTAGATTAAAGCTCAATAAAATTTTGTTAAAGATTTGATTGAATATATATTAGGAATTCTAAACTCTAACAGTTCTATATTGGATAAATTATATTAATGAAGATCAGATTCTTGTATTACCCTATATGAAATCTTGAACTAAATATTAAGGAAGTTATATTTCTAATATATAAACTACTTTAAAGTTTTTTAACACAGTAAGAAGGAACTAATATATCTGTTATATCATTATGTATCAAAAAATATGACAAAATAAAACAAATAAAAAAAACAGTTTTATTATTTTTTAAAAAAATCAAAAAAATCAAAAGAATCAAAAAAATCAAAAAAATCAAAAAAATCAAAAAATCATTGATTTTTTTGATTTTTTAAAAAATCAAAAAAATCACCAACCCTATATATATATATATATATATATATATATATATATATATATATATATATATATATATATATATATATATATATATATATATATATATATATATATATATATATATATACAATTAATTTCTAATATTGTGGTTTTACAATAATTTGACAAAACTTTCTAAACATCTTATCGACAAGAATTTGCGTACATAAATTAATTATATGAAACTTACCTATAACAATATTAAACAACTGTTTTATTCGTGTAGAAGTATATTTATGATACATTGCAGACTTGTACATCTCAATTTTGCCTTTCTTAAAACTAGACTTCTGATCTTGGGATGACCCTGGATTCGTCGAGTAAATGAACTCGAGCCACTCAGTGCTAACTTTTTCTACCCACTTAAATAAAACATATTTAAGAGTTAGCTCGATTAAGTAAATAATAATTACTGAAGTGAAATTTGATCAATGAGTGATATATATATATATATATATATATATATATATATATATATATATATATATATATATATATATATATATATATATATATATATATATATATATATATATATATATATATGTTATTTTTTTAATATGTCCCAGATACATAATGAACATTCCATACAAGAGTGAACAAAATCCTACAACAGCAAACACAGAACGACCGGAAAGGAAATCGGAGAAAGCTACATAAAAAAGGTGGAGAGTTTAAAAATTAAAGCTTTGTGATAGACTCTACCGAAAGCCCTTAATATGTCTATCGCCACAGCATTAGATTAACCATTCGAACGTTCCATACAGAAATCATACTGGCGATCTAAGATAAGATCAAAAGATTTAATATGTTTATAAACCTTCCTGTTAAGAATAGATTCGAATACTTTAGAAAGAACAGAGGTTAATGCGATAGGAAGATAGTTAAGGAGTTGAGAGAGATCCCCTTTCTTCTGAACTGGTGTAATGATTGCACGTTTCCAGCAGAAATGAAAGATTAAAGTCGATAACCAGAGAAGAAACAGTTTACTGTTGCAGGACACAAGCTCAGAAGTAAAAATTTTGAGAACCACAAGAGGGATGCCATAAGAATCCTAAGTCTTCTTAGTGTTAAGATCCCAGCGAGCAGAAATAACATCTTTAAAGGAAGTTACAATGTCAGGCATAAAAGAGTCGGAGGGAGATAAAGAAGGAGAATAGCTTTGGAATCATCAAGAATGAAAGTAGAAGCAAAAGTTTAAGCAAAGAATTCAGCTTTAGTAGAAAGACAGCAGTACTGCCGTCAGAAGATACAAGGAAGATCAGAGGAAGAAACAAAGTAAGAGTAGACAATTTTTACAAAATGCCAAAAGAGAGGGAGGAAGAGGATCCAAAAGGATCTTTATATTTTCTATGGAGTAGCGTTTTCGTGTCACGGGGGAATAGATTATGTACAATTCTAAGAAGCAATGTAAGAAGCATTAGTTTTTCGAGTTTGAAGGTAATTCCGGAAGGAAGTGTCCCTGTGGTGAATAGTACGATAACAAACTGAGTTAAACACAGGTTTATTAGTTTTAGTAGATGGGAAAGAATTTCGTAATGTACGCTCCATGCCAGAGAAAATCACCTCAGTTAACTATTCTGAGTACCCGAAGGTACTCAACTCCACCGCCAAAGTAATAATTATAATAAGGAAACTCAAAGTAGTCCGACCAGTTAGCAGCAACAAAGTGGCCGGGAATTTTCCGCGGATTAGAAGAGATAAAACAGGATACAAAGATAAGTAGGGAATCAGAGGAACAAAGAGATGGAAAGGGTATAAAGGTCGGAAGCTTCACCATCTGTTTAAAGTCAATTTGAGTAGAGAGATGGTTTGTGAATTCACCGGCTGTATCTTGAGAATTAGCAGAAAGTTAGTGGCGGTGGTGAACATCGAAATCCCAAAAGAGATGAGAGAAAACGTGCTCGATTTTGGAGTTTTGGTAGCCGAAGAATTTTGGATGGTCAACAGATTTAGGTGAAAAATAGAGAACATATGAATTTAACTGTAAACTGACAAGGAAGCATAAGACACTGAGAAGAAAATTCAAGATTCCAAATTATTAACACAAGAAAACAAACAACAAAGTTGCTCACAACTGAAAAGGCTAATCTCTTCAGCCTCCTATTCTCCTCCATTTCAACCCTGGATGACTCCGGCAATCCTCCTTCTACTTCTTCTCCTCTCACATGTCCCATGGAGCTTGCCTGTGATTACATTTGATCAGGTGCATGAGATACTGAAATCTATGAACGCTAGGAAGGCAGGCGGCCCGGATGATGTTCCTCCCCGAGTTTTAAGGGAGTGTGCTTCTGAGCTCCCTCCGTCCCCCGTTCAACTTTTCTCTCTATGCATCAATGCTAGTAATTTCAAGACTTGAAAAAAAACTAACTAATTATGCTCTAAAAACAATAACCTCTACAAAATATTTAAAAAAAGTTCTTGAATCACATTAAATTAAATTTTCTACTCGAAAAAAAAAGAAAGACATACGTTTTCTAAGGACTGAATTCTATGTTTATCAAAAGAATCTTTGCAAATAACAGCAACATGATCTTCTATTGCCATCAAAAGCAAATCCTCTATGATGTTTCCAGCCATTCTTTCCAAAAGCTCTAATTCTTGGAGAATGCTGCAAATTAAAAGTTTAAAACAATTAAGGAATAAATAATAATACTATTAATAATAATATTTTTTTACATTAAGTATTTCACTAATTTATATTTTTAACTATTTTAACCGAAAAATAACAGATCTTGAGTTACATAATTTTTTTTAAAAAATTTCTTAAAAATAAACTACAAGAAAAGTTTTTTTTCCACTATGAATTTTCAGAAAGAATCAAAAGTTTTTGGCAAATTACGAGTGGTATATTTAGTCTTCATTAATAAATAGCATTTCCTTCTCAATAGAAGGTCGAGCAGTGAGATATTTATAAGCCAATATAAGTAAATTATCGATAAAATAATCGGCAGAAAATTGACGATAACGATTGAGAAAAAATGTGCCGATGACGATGATATCCTCCCCCCCCAAAATAAAAATAAAAAAAATATATATATATATATATATATATATATATATATATATATATATATATATATATATATATATATATATATATATATATATATATATATATATATATATATATATATATATATATATATATATATATTACCCATTAATGACATCGAAAGCTTGACTGATCAGGGAGCACTGACAATCTTCATTTGAAAAACTGCAGCTTCTACATATCGACTGAAATTCTGTGTTTTCAACATTGTCTACAAAATGGAAAATAATATTTGTAGGTTTATGACACAAAAATTAAATTGAAACCAATATTTTAAATAACAGCATAATAAATTTTAGACATAAGACTTTGTGAGTATGGTAAGCATGTTTAATTTGAAGAATACTAAAATTTGAAACAATAGTAGGTCACTCAAAGAAATATATTAAACTTCTTTTATATAAGGGATATTGTAGGAACCAGTTGATTAAGATAAGGATTTGGGAATAGTTTGATAAGTGGGATTTTATGTGATCCAAGAAATGATGTTTAAGAATGTTTTCAAAGATCTTAGATAATATACAAGCTAGAGTTACAGGGAGATTATTTAACTAAGATTATAAATAGGTTGGTAATGTGAGCAACTTTAACACTTGAAGGATAATGCTGTACTGAGGCAGAGAGAGTCAAGTTGAAAGAGGCCAGCTCCAGTTCAGAAGCACGCTCCCTCAAAACTCTTGAAGGGATGACATTCGTGCTGCTTGCCCTCTTAACATCCATAGATTTCAGAAGCCCATTCACCTGATAAAATAAAATCTCAGGTGAAAGCATGAGACAATTGAAGAGAAGAATTGCCAGAGTCGCCCAGGATTCAATTAGAGGAAAACACGAGACAAAAAGAGATTAGCGTTTTCAATTGGAGTACTAGCAACAAAACTATCAAAGCCAATACGAGGAAAGCATATTTGCAGAAGAGGTTAGAGGTGCTTATGAAAAGAGGTAAAAGAGATTCGTTATAACAAAATCACGGAAGTCAGCGCACACTATTTTAGTGAAAGTACAATTTGCTCATCAAATACCATTGCAAAAAATTTTTCGCTCTCTCTATTGTCTCTTGAATGAACGATGCGAGAAGCCCGATCGAACCATGAATCTAAGAGAAAAAAATTAAAGCCCCCACTTTTTCAGCTGGGACTGAAGTTTCTTCAGCATCAATGCTGTCACTCCATTGATATATCCTTAAAATAAAATCCTTAAAGGGCTATAATGAATATCGTCATTTACTGAAAAGGTATTATGTCCTAGCTTTAAAGCCATAATTAGTTTTAATTTTAATTTCAAATACTTCATTTTTTTATCATTCATAAATTTCAATAATTCCTTTTTTTTTCAACCAACCCAATTATTTTAAATTAGTTAAGGCCTAACCAGTCACCAACCACTACTACTTTAAATATCCATATATGTAAATATTCTCATGGAATAATAATAATAATAATAATAATAATAATAATAATAATAATAATAATAATAATAGCAGTTGAAATTTCCTTTCCAATTTTCCAAAAGATTTTTTCTTCTTATTGCTGACCGGTTTCGTCCGCCAACTTCGGACATCATCAGAGTTTGATTCTTGAAGATGAATGTTTATTTTAAGATGTTAAGCCAAAGTTAATTAAGATTATAAATTTTGAAAAATTATTAATGAAGGAGATATTTATTCTTTGAGCTTCATATGTGGAATGCAGAATAAAAATGATAGGAGTAAAGGCTGGTGTGTTCCATCTGTTAATCAATTAGTCGTGTAACCATTAAATGTCGACGTACAGTCAGACTTGGATAAGTAAACTGGCACACGATGGTTGCTAACTGAAAGATATTTGGAGGATTTCATTATTAATTTTGTTTAGAAGTAATCTTTAAGGTTGGAGGAAGCTGGTTAAAATTGAAAGGGAAATTTCAACTGTTATTAAAATTAAGCTGAAGAACTTATAATAATAATAATAATAATAATAATTAATAATAATAATAATAATAATGAAGAACTTATAATAATAATAATAATAATAATAATTAGTTTATACTTTGAAAAGAAAAAATTCTCCAAAAATATCTAACTTCCCTTTTTGTATTTTCTTACCTACAAAATTTTACTAAATCTTCAATAGTGATGTTAGTCAGCGTTCTTTTTGTTATATCCTTAATTTTTTTCTCTTCATTTTATTTAATTAAATGACCTTTTATCAGTAACTTCTTGGGTTTGTTGCCAAATCAACTCTTCCATTCTCACTTACACTCTACAGATTCTTTCCATTTTCTCTCTCTCCTACTGCTTTTCTAACTTCATTGGTCGTACGCCTGTTCTGAAATGTGACCTGTCTTTCCTTGTTGTCTCATCATTTCTTTGTTCAGTTCTCTGATCCCAAATTTAACCATTATGATCATATATACATAATGAACCTTAATAACCTGGCAATCCAGAACATACTTCCTTTTTTTTAAATTTTTAAAACTTTATTTGACTTACACTTTCAAACACCATGCATTAGAGTTAGTTTAATATGAATATAGACTCGTTTTTTCCATATTCTGGTGGACGCTTTCTAATCTTTTCACACAAGGGGTGGTGATTAAAAAAAAAAAGAATGATTCATGGTCTAGTGATATATTAAGGTAATGAGATATTTATTAAGGTGAGTAGATATTAATTAAGGGCTAGTGTTTATACTTTGTGAGCAAATTCATAAGTTCGAAAGCAAAACACAAACCTAAATGAAAGTGTCCTTTTTTGTGACTAAAGAGTTTAAATGCTGCAGAATACACTTCCTTAACAAGTTTAAAGGCCAATGGTGGCAGCTGACTATAAAGAGTTGCTTGAAGATGCAGTTTAAGGAGACTTAAAAGATTGTCATCATTACCTAATTTTCCTTCAACAACAACATTTGAAACTTCACAAACTTTCTGACATCTAGAATTAATGAAATTTGTAATATATATATATATATATATATATATATATATATATATATATATATATATATATATATATATATATATATATATATATATATATATATATATATATATATATAGAGGAAGGGCGTAGCACCGTCTGAAGTGATAAAAGTACCCCTCACTGGACTTAACCCACGGGTGATAAGGTGGGCTAGATCATTCTGTTTCACTCCATTGCCTTTGTTTCGTTCCTTTTCGCGTTTCGCCTTCTGAGAAGGTCTCTGGTGTATCTTAGTTTCATGTTTCATATTGGAGTGTGTATGCTCCCACTACTCCTCCCCCCTTCACATGTTCCTACAAATTTACAAGTGCTCACTCGTACATTGCCTTTAAAACAAAATACCAAAACAAAAAGCTGTCTGGAGGGGTGGCATCCAAACAATGCCCTTCATCCATTCCTTCCCTCATTACCAATTGGGAGTTGATGGAGTAATGAGGTTGATGCCACCAAGATCTTTGATATTGGCTTGGCCTAGTGCACGGTCTTCTTTTTTTTATTAATTTCTGCTACATTCTCGGTCTCTTGTCTAATTTCCACTTTGACGAACACCACCTCTCTTCTTCTAGACCTCATCTCTTGTTAACTGAAACTCAGGTGTTTGAATGCTCTGACAGCAAACCCTACTCTGTTTCCCCTAATGTCTCTATCCTCAATTTTCACCCAAAGGTGGATGCTGCGCACGTGTGTGAAACAATGTTGTCTGTTCTTGTGTCTTTAATTTGGAGTCTTCCGAATTCTCTACTTTATGGTTTAAATTTTCTTGCAATTCTACAACGAAATTCATTTGCGAAAAGGAACGAGCCAAAGGACAACGGAGTGAAACGGAATGGTCTAACCCATCCTATTACCTCGTGGTTAAGCCCAGTGAGGGGTACTTTCATCGCTTCGGACGGCTTTACGTCCTCCCCTATAAATATATATATATATATAATATATATATATATATATATATATATATATATATATATATATATATATATATATATATATATATATATATATATATATATATATATATATAAAAGGAATGGACAAAATAATATGACCATGCTAAATATTACACAATTTTGTGTTGGCAACACAGAATAGGTGTGTACAGTGTAACGAGTATTTATTGTGCAGTTTGTGTTCAACCTTCTAGGTTATATTTCAGTGTATTTATTACACACAGTTGTGTTACAGTTAAAACAAGCAGATGGTGAATATGTAACCTGTCAGACTTCCTAAGAGAAAAATTTTTGAAGCTCGGTTAGTGGGAACGTCCGTGACGAAAACAGGAACTGTTTAAAGTGTCATTAGCGACAGTGTCGATAGTGATGACAGCTTACACAAAACATGATAAAACATCATCGGCGAAGAGAAATTGTGGGCTTAAGCCAAAGTTGACAGAGCAATTGTCGAAACAGTAAAAATGATTATGGTCAAATGACATAAAACTACTGCAGCAATGGTGACACCATAATTCAATAACCACCGGAGCAATACTGTTTCAACAAGAACAGTGTGGCGAGAGCTTCAAAAATTTAACGTTCATGAAAGTTTGCAATTTCAAGACACTTTATAACCAAAGAAAACGTTAAGCTAAGAAATAAGTTGTCACAAAGATAAAACCCAGATAATTGATGATCGGAATAATATAGAGTGGTCCGATGAATCATTACTTACATTGTTCCCAACGAATGGCCCAGTTTATGTTTGGAGAACTCCAAAGGAAACCTACGATATTGACTGCCTGCTTACCACAGTCAAGCAAGGGGTCAGTTTCGTTACACGGGTGGCCACATCGTGGTATTCAGCTGGCCCTATCATTACCATTAATGGATGGATGACTGTTAATATCTTGACATTCTTACTCTGACCAACATATTTGTCAGACACTGCCATATTCCAGGATAATAATGCATCAATACAAAGCCAAAGTAGTTCTGTCTTGGTTTGAGGAATACCGGAGCATTATCAAACATCTTCCTTGGCCAGTAAAAAACTCAGACCTCAACATAAGTGGATCTTTATGGGGATTTTTGAAACACTATGAATGTAGATTTCCGCCACCAAGTTGCTGAATGTTTTGGTACAGGAATAGAACAGCATTCCATTTAAAACTATTTAAACACTGTGTGGATCTATTCCGCGAAGAATTGCAGCTGTTCTAAATGCAAATGGTGGCACACCTTATTAGTAAAATAAATAGTGTATATGTCAAGAGTTTATATTATTTATATATATATAGTATATATATATATATATATCGCATCAAGGTAAGCTTGAACACACTTTTCCATGTTACGGAAGATTGCTAACACCACATTGAGAGTCACAGCGTCAAATGCCTGCCTAATGTGGTCTTTCAGTTGTATGAGAGTACGTGATTTATTGCGGTATACTTTCCCTTTCAGCATGCCCCATAGGAAGAAATCTGGATGGGTAAGGTCTGGCGACCTTGGTGGCAAAGTCCCTTGGAAATGACCCAATCATAGCAAATATTTGTTTAACTTATGATCAGTACTTTGATATCTACGAGCATAAGTGCATATCTGAGATCGAGAGTGAGTTTGATACCCTATATTATTCTATATATTAAAATTACATATTTGCATATTTGAATTACGAATAAAGAAAGACAATTTAATTCTTCCTTATTATAAAATTGTTAAATCTTTTAAAATAATGGAAACTTAAAATATACTTTTTCAGTTTCATCATTGTCATTGTCATCGTCAAACTAAATTCTTAATCATTCCATCACTATATATATATATATATATATATATATATATATATATATAGTATATATATATATATATATATATATATATATATATATATATATATATATATATATATATATATATATATATATATATAATATCTGATATATATTATTTTCAGCAAATTTTTTCCAGAAACATTTTAAATATTAATTAATACAAACTCATAAATATAATCTCAATATTTATACAACCATTAACCAAAACTGATGGCTGATAACCACAAAAATCCTTAAAGAAACATTAAAAATTTCATGAATCACAGGAAAACATACCGTTCAACATATGGAATCAAGTTCAAAATCTCAAGATGAAGTTCTTTCAAAGCCTGGACAAGATTAGAAACAGCATCCACAATGGTTTCTTTCTCATTTGCTTCTTTTACTTTGGTAGAATGGCTCTTAAAATGGCTCCAAAACTTTGGACATATTTCTTTTCTATATATATATATATATATATATATATATATATATATATATATATATATATATATATATATATATATATATATATATATATATATATATATATATATATATATATATATATATATATATATATATATATATATATATATAAATAAAATTCAATATATTTTAACAATATTTACATAAATGTTCCAGAGGTCGATTTCCTGTAGGTTGATGTTGCAATGATAAATGAGTAAAAGCATGCAGTAATAAGGGAGTGGATATAATCAAAATGGCAAATTTCAATTTTCAATTTTTTGATGACTTTGTAAGTGATTTTTTATTGATATATGATTATTAGATTATATTTTATATTTTTGCTGGTTATTGGTTTCTTTTATAATTTATTGTTTAAATGCATATTATATTATAATATATATATTGTTGCTTTATATGTCTTTATTTGTTAATAAATAATTATATATATATATATATATATATATATATATATATATATATATATATATATATATATATATATATATATATATATATATATATATATATATATATATTTAAAAAAATAATAATTTTAAAATAAATAATTTACCCTGACTGCTATTCTTACTATTAACATTTTTCCATGAATTTCACTAAAATCTTAAATTTTTTATTTACTTTCAAAAAGAGCTTAAAGGGGTTTCAAAAATTAATATAATTATATATATATATATATATATATATATATATATATATATATATATATATATATATATATATATATATATATATATATATATATATATATATATATATATATATATATATATATATATATATATATAAAGAATATTTCATCCAGAACAATTCATTTATATTACATTGGATTACATCAAACTTTTAGGAAGAGAGAAATACTTTAAAAAATTGAAGTTTTGTAACACATTCAATTATTTCTAAATCAAAAATATCATAAAAATTTGATAAAATGTTTAAAAAAAAAAAAAAAAAGTATGTAAATTTTCAATTTTTTACTATTTTAGAGTTTAACAAAAAAAATTTAAATTTTATTACTAATATAACAAAATATTTTTAATCATAGCTAAGTTAATGGATAACGGATAATTAATTTAATAGATTAAAAAAAATTTACTTTTCAAAGTTGTTTCACAAATTATGATTCTAAACTAAAAAGTAGGCCTATGTGACTTCTCATGATAAATGATGTGTAAAAAAAAAAAAAAAAAAAAAAAAAAAAAAAAATCTCTTTTACTGATTACATTAGAATGCAAAGACCATAATTTTTTTTTTTTTTTTTTTTTTTTTTGTTTTTTTGGAAGGTCTGGAAAATACAATGTAACTTTACTTAAGTTTATGATACTCAATCGTTATATCCATAAACTAATAGAGTAAGTATGACTAATACAATTTATATTAAAAAGGTATGTTACTATATAAATACATCTGTTTACAGATAACTTGAAAGTTTGAATAATAATGTAGAAGACTGCTCTAATGACTTGAAGCAACAAATTTTAGGCTGGCCTCTGCACATATATATATATATATATATATATATATATATATATATATATATATATATATATATATATATATATATATATATATATATATATATATATATATATATATATATATATATAAACCAGAACTGTGGAGGGGGTAAATTCTTGCTGGTTCTAACTACTCTGGCTCTGGATAGCTTTATTTTATAACGCACATTTTTTTTTATCTCTATCAAATAAAAATTTTCTGCTCCACTTTCACCTCCAATCAAAATCTTGAAGCTTCACAACTTTTCAAAACTTAACAATTTTGAATTATTATTTATATATTATATATAATATATATATATATATATATATATATATATATATATATATATATATATATATATATATATATATATATATATATATATATATATATATATATATATATATATATATATATATATATATATATATATATATATATATATATATATATATATATATATATATATATATATATATATTAAAAATGCAAAATATAAAAAAGCAGTCAACTACATTATTATTATTATTATTATTATTAAAAAGTAAAGTTGATGTAGAAGCAATCGTTTGTAGCACAATCAACCTATATTTCCTCAAAACAGAAAATTAATTTAAGATAAATTTTTAATTTTCAACAGTAGCGTAACTAGGTGCTTATATGGACAGTTGGTCTACAAAAGATTGTTTATATGATGTTAGCCTAACCTATATGAGGTTTTTGGTTAATACACAAATCTTTCTAAAAATGACTTAAAATAAAAAAATCAATAACCCAAATCTTACTAATTTCGGAAAAATTAAAAGCCCTTTCAAGTTCATAAAATTCGAAAAATAATTCCAAACCTTAACTTGTTCCAGATTGCATCAAGAGTAAGGTTTACAATAATTTCTTCAAGTTCTACTTCCTGTAAAACTGAAATGACAGAAATCCATTCCTCATGACTGTAGGGAGTAACCTGGAGAAGAGGAGAAAAAAAAAAAAAAAAAATATATATATATATATATATATATAATATATATATATATATATATATATATATATATATATATATATATATATATATATATATATATATATATATATATATATATATATATATATATATATATCATCTGACTGACCATCTTTATTATTTTCTTTCAAATTATGAAAACATTATGTAGTTTTATGTGATTTAGTTAATTAAAGCAATAAACTATTATTTTTTGCCTAAATGACGTAAACAAGTAGGTATTTTTAACTGCAAAAATTTTGGATTAAATTCTTCAAAATTCTTAGCAGGATATATTAAGCTGAAACTGAGATAATTCTCAAGCTTTCATAGTGTGCTTGGAAATAAAAAAAAGGACATATTAAAATGTTTCGGTAATTTTATTGTTTCTTTGTAATTTATTCTTTTTGAGTTTGGAGTAAAAGTGAACACACAAGATACAGCAATAATTTCATTTTTAAGATTAAATGTCCTTAATAATTTCTTTATTTTTTAATATATTTATGCCTTTAATCATTTATACTAATGTAATGTATAAGAAAAAATAATGCAATTGAGAAAAATAAAATATACAGTATTTTATCTCAAAAAATCCCTCTTTAGAAGAGAAAATTTAACAAGGTCTTTCTAATACCAAATAACATAATGGAAATTGCCAATTTGTTTATCTGTCATGGAGTTTGCAATGGTTGTAGCAGGTATCAAATCTGTTAACATGGCATAATGACAGCTAAAACATACCATATGACCTAAAATTTTGGAAAATTCCTTTTTGACATTTAAGCTATGGTGTAGAAATTGACCTTTTTTTGATATTTGGCTTAGGTTAAGAAGCTTTCTGAGCTTCGATATTTTTTATATCGATATTTTGAAATTTCAATTTTAATCGGTATCTCATTGCAACGTTCTTGTATAGGTTAGGCCTGTATTTTACAGCAACTTCGGTAGTTCAGGTTATGATAAGTCGAACTAAGTACGCTAGAAAACTAAATAATAATAATTATAAAAATAATTAGAATAATATTTGAATTGGCATACAATGTTTCGATATCGATATTTCAAATATCAAAATTTTCCAAATATCAGAAAGCTTCTTAACCTTTACCTTGATATTTATATATCTTCTCACAAAATTTTGGGAAAACAAATTAGCAAGATGGTTCCCAATCATTTACTTATTGTGAACTATTTTTAAAATTACACAAGTAGCAAAAGAAATGTATAATATTGGATTAACGCTATGTGTATGAAATCAAGTATTCCCCTTCCTTCTTACACATTAACATGATTTACAAAAACTACAAATTCTTATTCAAGTTTATATTATCGGTACTTACTTTTGGAAATTTATCAGTAAAGCCAAAAGCTTTAGTTATAATCATCCACTGAACTTCTTCATTATCCATTACTTTAATATAAGCAAAGACAACTGCAATTACTATATCTTACTTCAAATAAAAATTGTTATAGTAGTCAGTAATCTCAAAATTAATAAAAAAAAAATTAGATTTTCTATTTGCTCATTGCACAGATTTTCTCTCTGAAAGAGAAAAAAAATTATGTGAAAAAGCAAAAATTTTTTTTTTTACAAAATTTTGGGTATCTTGTTCCTTAGGGTAAAAAAAAACAACTGAAAAAGTGGGCAAATGGAATTTAGCATAGCTCTTCACATAATGTCCCATAAAAGGCTGATACACAAACTAAATCAGTGCTGTTTGGGGAGAGGTTCATGGCTGGATACAGAGGTGGTTGAATGACAGGACATGTGACATAAATTATTATATGGCATAATGACAGCTAAAACATACCATATGACCTAAAATTTTGGAAAATTCCTTTTTGACATTTATATATTTTCTTACAAATTCCTTTTTTTGATATTTATATATCTTCTCAAAATTTTGGGAAAACAAATTAGCAAGATGGTTCCCAATCATTTACTTAATCATTACAGTAACTGGTGAAGAGTTGAATTTCTCAGGGTTCTGTGCTTGCAGAAATAAATTGACAGAAATTAATTTGGCAAGGAATAGTATTAAAGATTAGGGACATGCTGGATATCAAGTTATGATCAGGTTATCCAGGTTTTTTTTTAGTATCCAGTTATCCAGCTGGATAGTACTACTATACAGTCAGATATTCAGTAAAAATAAAATTCTTAATTATAAAAACTAACATTTTCAAATTATAAAAATATATAATATGTCTTATGTTTTTCTACTTAATTCTATATAACAATTTTGACTCTTCAAGTTAAATTAATAAATATATTTTCAAAAATTTATTCCTATGTCCATATAACTTCAAACTTGAAATAAAATTTCAGTTTTTCTTAAAATAAAATAAGTAAATAAAATAAAAAATAATAATAATAAATAAATAAAATAAAATAAAATATATATATATATATATATATATATATATATATATATATATATATATATATATATATATATATATATATAATATATATATATATATATATATATATATATATATATATTATATATATATATATATATAGGTTGAACAAACATAAGGAAAACAGAAATAAAGAATGAATAAATATGACTGACATGAACTTAAAATAGATTCGCCAAAGGTTCTCGTATGTCACGTATGATAGGAAACCTATAACACCTGTAGGAAGTGTCAGTTGCCCCCTTTTCAACATTATATGCTGTTACAAGCGAGGTATGTCCAAGTTTGCAAGAGTTTCAAAAAGGAAAAATTATTGGTTTCCAGATGCAGTATCCATATATATATGGGCATATATTATGCTTCCGGAAAACATCATTCGATAAACACTAGTATGGACATAATTCAAAATTGAGTGACAGAAACAGAGGAACATTGTGAAGGTCTGACAAAAAAAAAGGTTACTCCTAAGCTGAATACTAGTCTTGCAAATCCTGTGAAGAATAGTGAAGAAAGAACTCAATAGGCTCAATATTCATGGACACGCAATAGCCAAACCTTTTGTAAGCGACAAAGATGTCAGAAAGTGGAGAGTGTTGTGCAACGCTCATAAGGATTGAATTTCATACTGTTCTGACCCTCTGACCTGAATATGATCTGGACTACCTTATGCCACAAGTGAAACATGATGGAGGTTCTGTCAAATCTTGTACAGCCATATCATTGTCTGCAGGCCCAATTATCACCATAAGTGATAATGTAACTACTAAGGATAATGTACGCATTTTGGGTGACCGGTTTCATCTAATGGAACAGAAAAGTTTTATGAAGATAGTTCTATTTATCAAGATAATATGGGTCCAATTCATCTAGTTCATATTCATGGTTTGATGAACATGCAGATGAAGCTTCATGTCTTCCATTGCCACTAAAATCAACAAACCTTTATAAAAGAGCCCCTGTGGTTAATATTATAAAATAGGGCTATCAACATCTCTACTTTTGCATGAGGAATGGTAAAGCATTCCATCATGTATCATCTAGGAGTTACATATCCATTTCTAGAAGAATTCATGCGATTAGATATATGAAAGGTGGTATTAAAACATATGAAATAAATTCATGCATTTCCCAGGTTTAAATATTTTTTTATAATATATATATATATATATATATATATATATATATATATATATATATATATATATATATATATATATATATATATATATATATATATATATATATATATACGGTATATATATATACTCACAATATTTATAAACTTCTACAGATGGAAAGTGACATCATAATGAAATTCTAATGAATATATTTAGGGCGGTAAACCGCTCATTTATGTGATATAAGGGATAATGTGGAGA
>SEYY01001182.1:65000-95000 GCA_009176605.1 Armadillidium nasatum
AAAGGTTTATTAAATGAACATGTAATTTTATTTTCCTACATAATCTCTCGAACATCAGTACATTTCTGAAAACGTTAAACAAACTTATCAAAACTAGTTGGAAAGAAGTCTTGATCTGTTTTTCGTTACACCAATCTGCCACAGCTTTCTTCACCTTATCATTTGAACCAAATATAACTTCCCGGAGAATCTTCTTCAACTTTGGAAATAATCGTAAATCACTGGGGGCAATATCAGCAGTGTATGGTGTTTGATCAATGATCTCAAATTTCATGCGTTGAAGCTTGTGAAATGTTTGGATACTGCAATGTGGTTGAGCATTATCATGATGCAGGAGGAAAATGGTACTGTTTGATTTTATTCGACGGATGCTCGACTTTTCAATTTTTGATGAAATATAGGTTTCAAAATAACGATCGAAGTTTACAGTCATGACCTTCGGCAGATTGAAATATTCCAAATAGACATCCCAGAATGTTGTCAACATGAGTTTACCAGTCAAGGGTTGAGTCTTAATCTTTTGTACGCCAGGAGAGCTTGGGTGTCTGAATTCCATAATGGCTCGTTTCTCCCTCTAAATCATAGTGATGGACATACGTTTCGTCTTCCGTTACAATGTTTTGAAGAAATTGATCTCCCTCTCGACGAAAACAATTTAGAATTTCATTAGCAATATCGACCCGTTGCTTCCTCATGTCTTCTGTCAGTTGTCTTGGCACCCAACGCGCACAAGTTTTTCGATATTTTAAATCTTTAATTATTGTTTAAACACGCTCTTTCAAAATTGAAAGAATGGAAGCAATTTTTGACTATTCAGTTCGTTAATTTGCCAGAATAATGTTATCAACGCCAGCGTGATGTTGGTCAGTGGTCGCCGTAGTGGGACGGCCACTTCTAGGAGCATCAATGACACGACATTTCACCATTATAAATAAGAGTTGCTTTACGGACCCATCGACCAACGTTGTTAACATCCATAGTGTCCGTTGCATACACCTCGAACAAACAACCATAAACTTCAGCAACATTTTGTACACCTTCAGCATGCAAAAATTCAACCACTACACGTTGCTGCAACAAAGTATCACTATTAGCTTCCATTTTATATCACTGCATACCAATGAATCCAAATAACTATACCGTTCGCATGTCAGATCTGTTCTACAAGCTTCAATTTTTCGAACACATGTCTGAACAGGTTTTTATTTGTTTCTATTGCTTAGCCACGCATCAACAGGGGCTATTTTTCAGTCCGTCATCGTAATATTGCTGATCACATACATTTTCGTCTATGTTATTCTTGATGAGTGTCACTTTACCCATGTTGTTTTTTTATGTTTACCATTAATAATTTTAACTCTGTAGTTTAAGTTAAACTAACTGATTGTGTTTTAAATATTGTTTTTGTTCTTAAAAAAAATTGACTGGACAGGCACAGAACTGCATTTAGCTCTTATCTGGGATTTCTGCCTTACAGAAATTCACAATAACTTTGCTGTAAATAAATTTCAGCTTACCTATATGAACAAGCTTATATATATATATATATATATATATATATATATATATATATATATATATATATATATATATATATATATATATATATATATATATATATATATATATATATATATATATATATATATATATATATATATATATATATATATATATATATATATATATATATATATATATATATATATATATATATATATATATATATATATATATATATATATATATATATATATATTAACTTAAGCAATCACTTAATTTAATAAATATTAGGAAGCCATACTTTCTCTTGGGATTATCTGTTATTCAGAAATCTTTGAAAGAGGTTATGCAATGTGACTGCTCTTGTAAGAATTAAGCCTAAGCAAATTGGTATAGATATAGCTTATAAAGTCAATTACAATTCAAGTTGACAACAAGACAATGAACTTGCCAAATAAAATATTCTTCAAGATTAGAAAAACACTGGGAAGTTGGGATTTTGTCCTTTTCTAAGATAAAATAACATTGAAACGCGCTTTTAGTAAAAGCAAAATTAAGTTAAATAATACTTATATCAAGTTAATCTAAATAATAGTCTAAATAGGACAGCCAACTCTCATTTAAGGAACAGAACTGGAACCTCTAAACTCAATATAAAGAAACAAGTCCATTCGTCCAAGTTAAATAAGTCGAGCATATGTCAACTAATTTCAACACCTAATAAATTCCTTAAATCACTGCTTAATTAAAAAATTTATCGAAAAGTTAAGGCAACAGAGTATGCCATCCTGAGTTTGTCTTAGGGAAGTTGGACCTAATTTCCTAATTATAAAACTCCTCCCTCTAGAAATTAAAATATTAACTATTTTTCTATAATAAGACCAAAAGTAAGCTCAGTATCAATACTTTTCAACTCGAAGACAATTTCTTACAAAATTATTGATGGATAATTTAATTAAGGGAATTACAATGTTACATCTTGGAGCATGTTAGTAATAGAAAGTTAATGTTTGTGTTTAATAATACAAATATAATACAAAAATCCCCAAAATAAAATAAATAATTTATAATTATGAGGCATTAATTTTTTAAAAATCTTATTTTCTTATTCCTATAATGGGAAAAATTACTAAACATTCTTTATTGAAAAAGAATTTTTTCTTTTTCTCTTTTGCTCATACAGAGTACAGTAATTGTATAAATCTAGAATAGTTTTGGAAAGAAAAAATATTGCTTAAATTATTTCAGTTTTTTCCTATTTCACTCGTTCTTAAGGCATACAATTCCTAAGTAGGTCAACTTTGCTTAGTACTGTTGTAATCTTGTAGCCATTTTATCAGTTGTGATGGCGTTAAAAAAAAAATATATAAATAAATAAATAAAAAAATAAAAAATTAAACTTATAACCACTCATTTCCTTCTCTTATTTTTATTTCATATATATGTATTTTTTTACTAAATTTGAAATGTTTTCAAAAATTTAAAGATACTATTTTCACAATTCGAAATTCATTTTATAAAATATTTTTTTCATTAGTTAGGATTTTAAAAAGGATAAAATTCTAAATTAAGTACTAAATTAATAATTAATGATTAAAGTTCCTTACTGTATTTAGTGCCATATTGGAAATTAAATGGAAAGTAAATTTGATATTGGTTAAAGTTATTAACTAAGTGTGGTAATTTGAAGACGTCTTTGAATGTTCTTCTAATCACAGCCTAATAAATTAGGCTGCGTTCTAAGTTTGAGCGCATAACGCTGCTCATTTGTGACCAGGAATAGAATGACTGAGTCGAATTTTATTGTGTTTTAATGTTAGGGCCAGCTTTTTCAAAACTAGGCTAGGCTGTTTCCGCATTTAAAAATTGCTAGAATATTTTCAATTGGACAAGACTAATAACGTATTTTTCTGTTTACATTACAGGGAAATTACTAAAGGTAGATATTATATTGACTGTATATTCATTAAATTTGTAACAACTACGATGGCGGCAGCTGGTTTGATTGAAAGGCCACCAGAAAGTTATATTTCTAAAATGGATATTGATCAAAATTCTTTACCAGAAGTCATTTTAGGTAAGTGAGCAAGGTTTTTAGTGTAGACCATTATGAAATTGTAACCATTATTTATATATCAAACTTATCAGAGTTTGATTTTGTGGTAATAGTTAGGAAATATGCTGAAATACATTGCACATATATTTAATCTTGGAAAAGTGAAAAAATTCAAAAGAAAAACTGGTCATAGTTTAGTCCACAATGACTTTGTATTTTTCACTATATTAATATAGACAATTTGTAGAATTGCAGTGCACATACTATAGTAAATCTCGTGGAAAACCAAAAAAAGAGCTAATATGCAGTTTACATCTCTTACCGAGCATTTAGTTATTCAAAATATAAATTGGAAATGTAATATATATTAAAGAAAAACTTTTAATAAGGGAGAAAATCAAATTCATAAAAGTTACAATACTAAAAATTCTATTATAAAATATTAGGCTAACTACACTGAGTGTTCCCGCTTCTTATGGTGATATAGTCAGAACAACCACAAAAAAAGAAAAATATTGCCAATAATTTAAAATAATTATAAACAACATCAGAATATCTCAATTTAAAATAATTTGGAAATCCCCCCTCCCACAACAAATTCCTTACCCTTTTTGGACACACTTACGATGTGGGATCACTCCACAAAACTCTCTTATACCATATTTAGAAAGCCAACTTCGTCACCAAACTATATACATTGGTACTCCGCACATACAACTAATACAAAAATCGCCACTCTCTCCTCCCTATATCTTCGAGCCTTAAAGATCTGCTCTCCTGCCTTTTTAAAAACTGAAACCGACTTGCTGATGAACACCTTTATTAAATTACAATACCCCATACACATAATCAACAAATCATTTAGAAAAGCAAAAACTAAATTCTATTCCATAAAAATAAATGAACCCACAATAGAAAAAAACTTTTTACCCATACCACACATAAACATAAAACAATTAAAAAAAGTAATTCCAAAAAACATACCCTTAGTCCCATCCAACAATATTATTTAAAAAAAAGTATTTAAACCCCCAAAAGCCCCTAATCCGAACCCCCCTGCATCTACAGCATACCTTGTTCGGGTTGTAATCTGAAATATATAGGTGAAACCACTGACTACAATAGAAGATTATACCAGCATAAATATGACCTACAAACAGACAACCAAAACTCAGCCCTCACCATACATAGACAAGAAAATAACCATATTATTAATCTAAAGGATAGTTGTACCATTAAACATATAAACAACTATAATAAAAGAAAAATAACCGAAGCCTTCTGTATCAAAAATCTACCTAACTATAATCAAAGTGAAGGTGACTACAAGATCGATCAGTTGCAAAATTCTATCATGTTCTCGCTCTCCATTCTTTAACAAGTTATACAACAACCAACTACCATCATGAGAACCTGGAATTACGAAAGGAAGATCGCCGCATCAGTGATACCTGAAAGAGGCTCTGAAAAGGAGCGAAAGCTTTTTTCCTGATTTGATTGTAATTTTGTGTATATTTTGCATAAATTGCATGAATTGGTGTTTGTAAATAAAGTGTAATATCTCAATTTGCATTGGTCAACCTAGGGTTTAAATAATATATATATATATATATATATATATATATATATATATATATATATATATATATATATATATATATATATATATATATATATATGATACAATACCCCAAAAATTTCAGATTCCGGTAAAACTTTTGATTCTGATGTTTTTTCTTTCAATACTGTGAAAGAATAAGAATACACTTTTTAAAAAACCTTTAATATATAATTCAGTTTTTATATTAGACACAATTCAATGTAATTAAGTTTACTGAAGTACAGTACATGCCATAGTTCAAACACTTCCTTTCTATTTAGTTATATTTTATAAAACTTTAATCATCATTTATTTTCATATTATAAAGTACTATTGCATATGAAAAAGGAAAAAAGTAATAAAACTTATACCTTTCTCACAATTGTGGGGTGGTGTCTATGTCGGGCCATATTCATTCAAGCAATCACCATTTTACCAATCTTCTATTCATTCCTATTCACTGTTAAATGTGCATCCTTATCCCAGTTCATCCCTCTATCCCGTAACTCCTGGACATTACTTATCCAACTTCTCCATGGTCTTTCCCTATCTCACACCCTTCACTTCTGAAACAAATACCTTTTTATAATTTCTCTCCGTTCATCCTATAAACATATCCAAACCATCTCAGCATACTCTGTTCAGCTCTCTCAACCATGCTACTTCTCTAACATTCCTAACTCTATCCTTTCTACCAACTCCACAAATATGGACTGACTGGGACCCCACCCTGGGAAAACCGGGGTTAATTGCAAATTATGCTTATTAATGGTGGATTAAATCAAACAAACTTTAAGGAAATTAAGATATAATTCCATTATTCCTTTGTTACATATTGGGTGGGGCAAAATGAATGCAGTATAAAAGAGGAAACAAACAATTCATTCACTTTATAAGTTTTAGAATTTGGGGAGTGAAATGTTCAGGAACAGAGGTCAATGATGTTGAATATGTTTCTGCTCTAAGATTGTATTTTAAAAACTAGCATTTCTACATTCTTTGGCAATTATTTGATCCTATCTTTTTTAAAATTTATTTCCCTACTTTATATTCTCTTTCACTGGTGTGGTAGCTTTCTGGTGACTACAAATACACCCTTACTAGTGTGGGGGAGATCATTCTTGTTTGTCTTCCATAAGGCAATATAGTCGATTGTTGATAATTTTTTCATTTTCATATAAACTCAGTCAAAGCAGACTCGGTTAAATTTGAACATAGTCTTGTACTGGCTTCTGAATCATTGGAGTTTGTAAGGACGACATCCTATGAAGATAAGAATCCAGAAGATTTAGGTTCCTGAAAATTTTAAAAATTTCATTACTGGAAGTCTTTGAAACTTAATTTACTATCACCAGTATTATAATAATGGAACTATTTACCTCATTAGACTTCAATGGAAATATTTCTATATTGTCCTCAGTATTGAAATGGAACTTTTAGTATAAAAAATCAGTAATTTTCTGAATTTTTTTTCTGAAAAAATGCATGTAATTATTACTTTAAGTGAATGTTGGCTATTCTACTTATAATTCAATTAATCTCAATTAAAATTATCTAATTTTCTTAACCTAAAATTTCAGTGCTTTTGACTTCTCTACAAATTTTAGACAACCCCAGCCCCATAAAAATTCCAAACCCAGTCAGTCCCTAACCACAAACCAACATCAGACCTTTCATTTCAAAAACTATTTTTTTCTCTTGTGTTCGTCTTCCATACTTTGTTCCATTGCATAACCACAGGTACACAACATCCCTCAAACATTCTCACCTTCACCTCCCTTGGTAACCTTTCTCTACTTCATATATCCCTCAAACCACCCAACACCTCCCCTTCTCTTACCCTATACCCAACTCATTGCTCATACTAATGTTACCTTCTTCAAAAATTACCCCCAGAAAATTTAATAAAGTAACTTGTTCCAATTTATCCCTACCCACCTTAATCTGTAAATCTCCCTCATCTACACCCCTCTCCCCTCCCTCCCCCACTTTTCATCCACAACACTTTACTCTTACCCATATTTTAAGCCCAATTCATCACAACCCTTTGCAAACTTATCCACCAATACTTTCAAATTCTTCTGTTTCTCAGCTGAAAGTACATCATCATCTGCATACATCAATGCATTTATATCCCACATACCATGTTGCTCCCTATTCTCACCCCTTTCCCTACCCTATCCATCTTTCTCACTGTTATATGTTTCTATTATATATATATATATATATATATATATATATATATATATATATATATATATATATATATATATATATATATATATATATATATATATATATATTAATGCATAAACATGCCTAGCCTATGGCCTACCTTCTTAGTTGTAAAAAAAAAAAAAAAAAAAGATAAATTCTTACCTTATTTCTTTAAAAACTTTGTTTTATAATCTCTTTGGTTTGGGTTTTAAATACAATCAATGGTTGTATTGTTTTATTTTCAAATAATATATGTTACACAGGTATTTTACAATGTTTTAGCATTCCATGTTTTATCACAACAACAGCTATTGTCTGACTCTTGAATCATGGAGATGGACATATACCGGCAGAAACAATACTGTAATAATTGATTTATCATTCCTAAGTAAATAGCATGGGTTTGATTTTCCTACTAATTACAAATAAGATTGATACCCTTTACTTTCTATATATATATAAACCCTGGTGGGCAAAGGTCAGAGGCCACCTAATTTCCAACAGAGTTGGGGCATTACTCTTAACTTAATCATTAAGCACTGACATGTCCTGATTTGCAGTGCTTGAAAGTGTGCACATCAAAGGAAGTTGGGAAAACATAAACTGAATATGTTCCAGACTTTATCAATAGAGTACATGTAAGATTGATCATATCAGTTAAGTCTGGGGTCAGAGAGTTAGACAGAAAGGATGAGACTATGTAGAAAGGTGTCACACGAGACCTACTCAAATGGAGGAGGTATGAGATGGGAGAGTTCAAAAGAGCAGTGTTCATTGTAATAGCGATAGTTTAGAGAGAGTGACTCAACAGTTCAACAGGCAGAATGAGACTTGAAAGAATTAGTGAGAGAGCAGGAGAGTTAAGACAAAAAGCCTTAGTCTTTTCATTTTTCAAGGAGATCTGTTTGAGTGGAACCATCCCAAATGTGTGATGGATACTCCAGACAGGGGCAAACAACGCCCCTATAAAGAGCATGCAACTGAGGCGATGACGAAATTCTTAAGGGGCCTCAGAACATCTAACCTCTTAGAAACTTGCATAGAAAGAGAAGTAATGTGATCTTTTCAAGGAAGATCATGAGAAAAAGAAACACCAAGAATATTAAGGAGAGATGAAGGTTTGATTCATGGGTTTTTGAAACAGATGATATAGTTGTGTGGAATATTGTCTTGAGTAGAGAGATGGAGGAATTAAGCTTTGGTGGCTTTGAAAATGGCCATGTTTTCTCTGCCCCAATTTGGAATGACTAAGAGATCAGAGGTCAGTTGCCCCAAGGCTACCTTCCTTGTCTATTAACTGCAGTTGGGTGGGGTCCCTTTTTTTAATGAAAAGCAGGAAAAGTGTTGGGGATAGGACAGATCCTTGAGAAACACCACTGTTAATAGATTTAAAGAATGAATGGTGGCTGTCTAAAGCAGCTGATATAGAATGACTGGAAAGGAAATAATAGAGAAGGATAGATTCTGAAAGAGGATATATATATATATATATATATATATATATATATATATATATATATATATATATATATATATATATATATATATATATATATATATATATATATATATATATATATATATATATATATATATATATATAAGGTGTTAGTGGTTTTTGTAGATGTATGAAACCACCCCAAATATGTGAGTTATACTCCATACAGGGGTGAAGATCCCAATAAGGGGCAAACAACTGGAATGACATAAAATACTGAAAGCAAATCAAAACACCCAACCTCATCCAAATTTATTTATATATGGACTGACTGGGGCCCCAGCCCCAGCCCCAGCCCCAGCCCCAGCCCCAGCCCCAGCCCCAGCTAAAAATCTGGGTTTAAAAAGGCAAATTATACTTATTAAAAGAACGGTCCATTTAAAAATTTTTTTTTTTTTAAATTTTCAGCCAATTCTCCTGAAATGTTCAGTGTATATGCTTTTTCCTGGTGAAAAAAAAAGTCCATTTCTAGTATTTTTCTGAGTCTATAATGGTTAAAAAGTTTTTTTTTTTGAAATTTGACCCTAATTCAAATGAATGGTGGGGTCAAACCACTTTTCTGAATGTTCCAAAATTTGGACTTTATATTCAGAATTCTATGGACTACAAAAAAGCCTCTAACAGATTTGTTCCCAGAGTTATAGAAAGAAGTTATAAGCCCAAAACTTACAATCTATCGGAAAATATTAAAAAAAAAAAAAAGAAAAAAAAACCAATAACATTTATTTTGGTGGTGTATGGAGAAGGGATGGGGCTACAAATTCCTCTGTATACTTTATTCAATGCAATTCATTGGTTTTGAGGTATAGCATCTCAAAAAAGGTCCATTTTTGACCAAATTTCAAAAATTCCCAAAGTTTGAGAGACTATATCACTTCAAACAAATAGCATTTAATACTGCACTAAATAAAAGTTGTAGCCCTTCTCAAAACAATATCCAAAAATAAAAAATTAATAGGTAGCATTTTTTTTTTTTTAAAATCATTTTCTCTGGTAGGGTATGATTTTTGCAAAAAAAAAAATTTTAAGTGCTTATAACTTTTTTTCTAGACGTGATATCAAAAATCTGTTCCCACTAATGCAAGAAATTGAGCCTAAGATAATTCAGTTAAATTTTCAACTCATGTGGACCAGTTTTTTTTTTTTTTTTTTTTTTTTTTTTTTTTTTTTTTTTTTTTTTTTCAAATTTGGGTCCAAATATTGTTCAAACTATTATAGACTCAGAAAAATGCTCGAAATCAACTTTGAACTTCAGGAAAAAATGCATATACCCTAAAAAATTCAACTCAGTCAGTCAAATAAAAATTATTTTTCAAACAAAATATAAGAAAATTAAGATTTTTTCTTGTTTTTTCAATATTTTCTTTTCTGTTTCTTTTGATCACTCCTTTTCTGCTAGTGAATGTTCGTCTTCGTGTTTTGATTTTAGATGCCCCCATAAAGATTTGGTTCAAAAATTTTTACTTGGGGCACCTGAAGATCCTCTTCAAATTTCCTGACTGAAGATGTTACATTTAGCTTTCGAGCCTATCCTGAAACATTGTAAAGTACTCCCATACTGATGAAGCTGATCCTTTAGCCATATTGACTGAAAGGATAAATAAAAGAATAATTTTGAAATAATGTAGATAGATTATACAAGTTTGATACATACCTATAAAATAACTATGTATAAATACAGGCTATATTGATAATTTTATATATCATTTTTTCAAACTTTACTATAGGGTCTTACCTAAGTAAAGCTGTTGAATTACTATTGTGAATCAAGAAAAAAAAAATTCAAAATTTTATACTTTTTTTAAAACTTTTATTATACAAAATCTGTAATTTTCTGAAATTTTTTTTTTTTGTTGAGAAAATGCATATAATTATTAATTTCAGTGAATGTTCCAGAGCCCCAGTCAGTCAGTCATATATCTATATATATATATATATATATATATATATATATATATATATATATATATATATATATATATATATATATATATATATATATATATATATATATATATATATATATATATATATATATATATATATATATATATATATATATATATGATAATTTACCTGAGTTTTGGTTCTTCATCTGGAGATTTACAAAAATGCAGCAACAATTCAAATTTAATAAAGTTAGCCTATGCATTGTTATAGAATGAAATTTTTTCTTTGCCATCTTAGCTTTTGTGTTTTGATAGTAACCTTTTGTTTGTCCTTAAATGCTTCATATAAATCGCCATTTTTAACACATATGGTGGTCTATTAATAATATACCTTTGCATTCCAAAAGTCATGTTCATTATTATTATTATTATTATTATTATTATTATTATTATATTTATTATTTATTATTATTATAAAAATAATATTTGCAAAAACGGCCATAAATTCTATAAAAATTTAACATATGTGAAATAAATTATAGTTTGTTTACATAACTTTTTTTTATTAAAATGTTCATGAAAATCTCTCTCAAATGTTTTTCTATTTAATTAATTATATATCCTTTGAAATTAAAAAAAAAGAAAAAAATTTTTTTAAAAACATTTATTACTGTATCAGTATAAATATTAAAATTGCAATGACTTATTCAAGTTTTGTTTTTCAGATGGGACTGAGGAAGATGTCGCAACAAGGGAAGCTGGGATTTTGGCTCTGGCTGAAAAATACCAAAAATCGGGTCAGGCACATCAATTAGCACAACTCATTAAAGGAACGAGACCATTCCTTAATCAGATTTCAAAAGCAAAGGCAGCCAAACTTGTTAGAGCTATGGTTGATATGTTTTTAGATATGGAAGCATCCACTGGTTTAGAGGTAGAAGTTTGCAGGGATAATATTGAATGGGCCAAAGCAGAGAGGAGAACATTTTTGAGACAGTCTTTGGAAGCAAGATTAATAGCATTGTTTTTTGATACAAAACAGTATACAGAAGCACTTTCCCTGGGTTCAAAGTTGCTAAAAGAGCTTAAAAAGCTTGATGATAAAAATTTGCTTGTGGAGGTACAATTATTTGAAAGTAAAACATACCATGCACTCGGTAATCTTCCTAAAGCTAAGGCTGCTTTGACTTCTGCTCGCACCACTGCAAATGCCATTTATTGTCCTCCAAAATTACAAGCTACTTTAGATTTACAGTCTGGTATTCTACATGCCGCAGAAGAGAGAGACTTTAAGACTGCTTTTTCATATTTTTATGAAGCATTTGAAGGGTATGATAGTATCGATAATCCAAAAGCTCTTACATCTTTAAAATACATGCTGCTATCCAAAATAATGCTTAAAACTCCAGAAGATGTTCACAATATTGTAAGTGGGAAGTTAGCTTTGAGGCATAGTGGGAGTCATGTTGATGCAATCAAAAGTATTGCTTCAGCAAGCAGTCAGAGGAGTCTTGCAAGCTTCAAAGCTACTTTAGCAAAGTACAAAGAAGAACTGGAAGGTGATATGATTGTGAAAGCTCATCTCAGTACTTTATATGATAATATGTTGGAACAAAACCTATGTAGAATAATAGAACCATACAGTCGGGTAGAAGTCTCTTACATAAGTGAAACAATTGGTTTAGCTCAAGATGTAGTTGAAAGAAAATTGTCACAAATGATATTAGATTCAAAACTAACAGGAATTTTGGACCAGGGAGCTGGCGTTCTCATTGTTTGGGATCCTGTAGAAAAAGATATGACATACGAACACTCTCTGGGTACCATAAAAGCTATGGAAAAAGTAGTCGATGTTTTATACCAAAAAGCGAAAAGGCTCACGTAAAATTACTGATAAAGTAGCTGGATACCATAAATTCAAACTTTTTTTTATACTATTGTCACTGGCCAATAGGTAAAGCCAAAAAACAAAATATTTATAAATATTGCTATCAAATGACCTCTACTGAAATTACTTCCTAAAAAAAAAAAAACATAATCCTTTAAATTAAGACTTACGATTTACATATTATTTTTTTTTTTTTTTTTTTTTTTAAATTTCTATATTGATGTACGATTTATATAAATTTTTTTTTTAAAACTTAAATTTCTATATTGATGTACAGTTGAGTAAGAACAATAAACTTATTCATTCATTGTGTTTATTATATATTAACTTGTATATTGCTCCAATCTTAAAGTACAAGTCTTATGTCTTAATTTAAGAAGTTGAAATTTCCTAATAACAATTCACAAAAATCTGATTGTTTTGGTTTATTTATTTAAAAAAAAAAAATAAAAAAAAAAAATGGTAGTGTTACGTAATGGAAATTCAGCTGCAATGTTTATCAATCTCAAGGATTAATAATATTGTGTATATCGGTTAGAAGAAGTTTATTTTTTATGAATCTATTTAATCATTATTATGCTATTGTGAATTTGTATGTAAATAGCTTATTTATAATCCGGTTGGTATTTATAGAAAACTTTATTGACTTGGTTTTCTTGTTGCCCTTTTTGCAGTATTTATTAAATTTTTTTGTTTAATTTAGAGTGAGATGAAGTGGATTCAATATCTCATTATTAGAGTAATTTTATTGGTCACGAAAATTGGTTTCAAGTGATTAGAATCATTGTTAATTGGGTCTTTTCATTATATATATATATATATATATATATATATATATATATATATATATATATATATATATATATATATATATATATATATATATATATATATATATATATATATATATATATATATATATATATATATATATATATATATATATATATATATATATATATATATATATATATATATATATATATATATATATATATATATATATATATATATATATATATATATATATATATATATATATATATATAAAATTTTTTTTATTCCTAAATATTCGCACATGAAATATTTTCTCATGTCTTAAAATTTTTTTTTATTTTTCTAGCCATTCCATACTATAGCAGATATGGGTTGGTGTTAATTATATTTTCAGTTTTATGTATATATTGAGGATGTTCAAATGTCTTCAGATGGTAATATAAAACTATCAGATTTTCTTAGTTTTTATTTTGTAAATATACTTTTTATTAGTACTTGAAAATTTAAAAGAAAAAAAAAATTCTTTAAAAAAAAAAATATAGTCGAAATTTAATTTATATATATTGCCTTTTTATTTGAGTTTAAACTGGTCCATTTGTCGTGTACTGAGATTTTTGTTAAATACTAATAAAAAATTTTCATAATACTAACATTCATTGCCTAAAAATAATAATTGCTTAAACTAAATTTACAAAGCTAATGTAGATAAACGTCCTTTTCCAGAAATTATATATTTTTTTCGAATTTTTGGTTTTTCAGGTTGAATACTTTGATTAAAAATTAGCTACTTATTGTAAAATATTTTATGAAATAAAATTATCAAAATTATTAAAAATTTTATGTATTCCAATTTTTATATTAAAAAACTTTATTTTAACCTTAAATAAGATTTGATGCTCGTTAGAGTACTGATCATATTTGCTATATATTTTCGAAATTTGTACCTTACATTTCTACATTACTAAAATATGTTTTTTTTTTTTTTTTTTTTTTTTTTTTTCTTTTTTTTTTCTCCACCCGTCACATTTATTCTAGATCTTATACTTTTACTGCTCCAAATATTGTATAATGTCTATTCTCAACTTTTAAGTCTGATTTAATTAAGGTTGTAGATTGTATCAATTTTAACATGCCTTTATCTTTGAATATTGCTGCTTTATACAAGCGAACCGTACAGAAGAGCCACAGACAATGTTAGAATGTTTTTTTTTCTCCATTGTTTTCGATCTTTTTCACCCTGAGTGTAAGTTTAAGAATTCCCAATTTAACATTTATAAATAGTTCAGGTACTTCTATATTTATACGAGCTCGTTTTGACACTTCAAATTAGCGATAATCCTATTTGCGAAAGGTTTTGAACAGGAAATGGAAATATAATTTTAAATATTGTACAATAATAGAAAACGAAAGGTTTTGGTTTTATGCAGTACTTATGCTACAGCTTTCACGGAATTTATGGGTTGCTTGTAGACCAGGTTTGAAAGTAGGATTTTTTAAAAATATCTTTGAACGTACGGAACCAAAAAAATTTCATGAACAAGGAATTACGAGAAAAGGATGATGATAATTCATGCGTTATATAGTTGACAAAGTTTACTGAACTGTTTGCTACATGTGACAAAATGTACAGTGAACTACCAAGAATATAGGCTATATTTAAAAAAAATATTTTTGTCGCATGACAAAAAAAAGTTCACCCCTAAACTCGTACACCCAATATTACTTCACCTTGGTCCAAATATCTTGTTTTCCATGCCAGCTTTTGCCGTTTCCTTAGGACACAACATTACTACCCAGATTGAATTTTCGTTGATATTTCTATTCATATGAACATTGACATGACTGCAAGAAGCTTTACAAATGTCTTGTATAATATCTTTCATCCGTTTCTGCATACGTTGTAGATATCGTTAAAATTTTATTTGAAAACGTCTTTACTTCGGTGTGGTCGAGTGTATAAGTGATTCCGATTTTATAACTCATTATAGTTGCTCTTCAAGAACTCATTCAACCAGTTTTTCTTATCAACGCATGCAAACTATAAATATGGATGTAGGTTGTCAGCTCCTGATCTTTGATCCTTTAACTTCACTCGTACTTCAAACCTCGATAGTCTGCCAACCATGGTTCCTGGGAGTTTTTTTTTTAGCAAATTCTTCAAAGTTTTCTTAATATCCGCGAAGTAGCATGGAACATTTTGTCATAGACTAGTAGTAGATAAATAATTGAGTTTTCAAGCGTAGGTTAATATGTAGTTCATCTTGTCAATGATGAAAAATTAGCCTGTTGAGGACGTGGGTCCAACTACGTCCTGCAAGGTGGAGGATCACTTTAGTTGAATAAAAGGAGCTCATACGCCTTGGGAGAGACGCCCTCAAAGAGGGGCCTACTTACCCTCCATATAGGCACAGGCTTCCCCTTTCTTTTTCGGCACAGGAGTACTTCCTTTCTAGAAAGAACAAGCTTGTGCGGGGCATCTTTCAATCCCTCAACCCCTTTCTTCAGTGTTTGACAACAGGTCCTCCCGATTGAGAACTCCAGAGAAAAGGTGTTCTTATTATTATCTGAATAAGACTCGGAAAGACTTGCATATGATTGCAGAGGGTTAGATGGAGATTGAAGTGTGGAAAATCCGAAAAGGATAAAGATGTTATATGGTTCTCATTTCTACGATAAGTAATATATTAGGTATCGAGCACACTTCGGAAAAATAACTTTTATATTTGTTAGGAAAACCGTCTAATTAAAAGGGATTTTTTTTTTCAATAAATTTAGGCGAGCTATCAGATGGAAACAAAGGCGTTTCGATGGAATCCTCATAGACACCTCATTTTTGAGAGTTTTAAATTTCAATTCAAAAATATTATGTTTGAAGCTATGGCAACACTTGGTTATTTAAAGTTGTCTCTGTCGTCACCATGAAAGGCATCTGATTTTAGGCCTATATTGGTTTTTTTTTTTTTTTTTTTTATAAAACAAAGGAGATCCAAAAGTGGAGAAAATAAAATTGTCTCGATAAACTTCTCATGGTAATATATGCTTGTTGGGTGTTAAACAATATTTCCGAAAATATGTTTATTTTTGAAAGCTTCAAGGTTAATATACTTATAAAATATTAAATCTGAAGCTGTATAATTAGCAAATATTCATTTGCAAGAGGAGTCTATTTTGTTTTGTTTTTCTTGTAAGAAACATTAATTATAATAGTTAATTTATAAAATACAAAACCCATTTATAAAAAGGTGTTCAGAATGTCACCATTGACAGTAAAGAGTTAAAAATCTTTACGAAAATGCCACCAATATAAATATTAAAGATTGTTGAAACGTACAAAACGGCTTATAAAAGTTACCCTTTTATGAGTTTTTTTAAATATATTAAAAGTTAAACCTGACTTTTGCAGAGTAATTTTTTTATTTCTATCTTCCAGTTATTATGAAATTTAACCCTTCCCTGCCGCAACACACACAATATTCTTAATATTTTATTTTTTATGGTATTAGTTGAGCTCTAAGTTCAGGAAGCCTCGGAGGGGTAAAATCTGGTTGAATATTTGAGAGCGATTTAATAATAGCTAAGCTTTTTACGGAAACTTCTATTATTGTCATCTCCACTTGTCACACGTGAGCATTACTTGGTAATGGGGTTGCCAATTCACGTGAAAATAATAGTATATCTAATAGACGTACTATAAGAATAATATTGAGTGTGCGTAGAAATAAATAAAATAAATACGCGTGTGGATATAAGTTTCAAAAAGACAAAAGAATAAATAAACAAAAAGGTTGTTTGAAGTAGATACAGTTGTTGAGAAGTAGATATTAGAAGTGACAGGAAGCTACTACTACTACTACTACTACTACTTCTAAAATAATATAATAATAATAATAATAATAATAATAATCATAATAATAATAATGGATTTAGGAAGACACTTTCTGACGAGTGGAAATGTTCCTTCTACAGACTTAGATGGAAGAAATTTTACTGGCCTTTTACGAAGTTCATTTTAAAAGAAAATAGTGGAGCTACTTCCCTAAAATTTCAAATTTCCGACTAGTATATTATTTTTATTTTAATTCTCACCTCATCAAACACCGAATGGTAGGGCTAGGCCCTGTCAATTGCAAGGCCTTTACACGCCAGTCTGTCCAGGTAAAAAGCCACCTCCTCGACCTCCTCAAGTGTTTTCCCACTCCTCTCGATCGCCCCAGCAACAACACAATCTCTCCACATCTTCCTTGGTTTTAAAGCTGGTTTTCTTCAGTGTGGATACTAGTTGTAGTATCTTGCTGGGTAACGATTTTCGTCCATTCTTCGAAAATGCAAATACCTAAGAAAATCTTTAACCTTTCTACAGATGTTCTCCTGCGTTGTCGATACACTTCCTCCTCGGGTACTAGAACCCCGGACCTAGTGCTTCAAGACCGACACGCAAATCGTATGACTATAGGAGAACTTTATTTTAATATTGGAAATATTTATACATAAATAATAATAAAAAAATAAAAAAAGCAAAACTGTAAATGTTATGAATGCAGATTTATATGAAAAATAATGAAATTTAATGATTCAATTTAAAACCAAATGTATATGATTTTGGTGAATATATTAAATGAGTCTATTAATGAACGGTCCTAACGGCATTCTTTTTGATTCTCATTTACTAAAACTAAATCCTGAAATAACAAAGTATATATATATATATATATATATATATTATATATATATATATATATATATATATATATTATATATATATATATATATATATATATATATATATATATATATATATATATATATATATATATATATATATATATATATATATATATATATATATATATATATATATATATATATATATATATATATATATATATATATATATATATATATATATATATATATATATATATATATATATATATATATATATATATATATATATATATATATATATATATATATATATATATATATATATATATATATATATATATATATATATATATATATATATATATATATATATATATATATATATATATATATATATATATATATATATATATATATATATATATATATATATATATATATATATATATATATATATATATATATATATATATATATATATATATATATATATATATATATATATATATATATATATATATATATATAGTGTGTGTGCGTGCTTGTGTGCGTCTGCAATGGGCTTGGCTTTCTAGCTAATTCCAAAGATAGCGTTACCTTCGTGATATACTCTCCTTTTAAGGTGTTATATATATATATATATATATATATATATATATATATATATATATATATATATATATATATATATATATATATATATATATATATATATATATATATATATATATATATATATATATATATATATATTATTATTATTATTATTATTATTATTATTATTATTATTATTATTATTATTTTTATTTCGAGTTAGTTATTTTCAACTATTGATCTTTTGCCTCGATTATATCTACAATAGCTCATGAAAAATGAATAAATTGATATAGTAGGTTCCCAGATCCTAATAACCCTTAATATGTTACTCTTTTCGTTTTTGAAACCATGCACATATTTCCATACGGCCCCAGCTTGATATTAATTGATATTAATTCAAAGAAATCAAACCCAACCTAACCAGATATATACCTTGTGGGGATGGAGATCCTTTTCCATATTCTGAAAGTCCTGCCTTGGTGGTTGGTCAAGTTTCAGGTAAGCGATCACCTCTTTAACCTACTAAAGCATTTCTTCTGGGTTGCCAAAAATCATTTATCTAACGCTTTAACCTCCTTGTTGGAAGGCTTCTGCAATTATCTGTTACCAGTTGTGCCTTTGTATCATTAGACCTACGCCAATAATTAAAATAGGCTATTTATGTTAAGAACATTTCCTACCTAAGAGAGACCTCAAATAAAATTGCTTTATCACAATTTGTACGCAATTTTTCATCAATAACCAGCATACAGAGGCGTCAACGGAGGCTAGGGTAGTCACCAGTATAACCTCTCTTCGTTCAGCACAGAGCTGAGCTGGATATGACATTGATAACTCTGTCATCTCAGTTGCAGCATATCAAACTATAGATTGGATCTTTTCTTGTTTCTTCATCTTCATTTGATTGTTATGTTCTCCTGTTTCCAAATAAAGAAACTAAACACCCTTCTGAATTTCATTTATGCATTTTGGAATCAAATACCACACATCCCACACCTATATTCTAATATTGTCTAACAATACTTAAAATATTAATATATTCGTAATAAAAAATTAAATAAATAATTAAAATAAAATAAGAAAAAAAAAAAAAAAAAAAAAAAAAAAAAAAAAAAAAAAAAATTATTTATACAAAAAAAAAAAAAAAAAAAAAAAAAAAAAAAAAAAAAACTCCGTACCTCACGAGCATTTGTAGAAGGAAGGAGAAGAACACTATTGCTTCCTAGAATTCGCTAGAAGGGTAGAACCAGGAATTTGGCTGTTATTCACTGGCTCCACTATTTGACCTATAGTAGTTGTAAAACGAGTTCCCATCCTTTGCCGATGAAATGGTACACTATATATATATATATATATATATATATATATATATATATATATATATATATATATATATATATATATATATATATATATATATATATATATATATATATATATATATATATATATATATATATATATATATATATATATATATATATATATAATAATTTCCAAGAATAGAAACGTGATATATATATATATATATATATATATATATATATATATATATATATATATATATATATATATATATATATATATATATATATATATATATATATATATATATATATATATATATATATATATATATAGAGAGAGAGAGAGAGAGAGAGAGAGAGAGAGAGAGAGAGAGAGAGAGAGAGAGAGAGAGAGAGAGAGAGAGAGAAAGAGGGCGACGCATCAATTCTACGGGCCGAAAGAGGGTGGAGAAAGCTAGTGAGAGTGAGTTGATATGACGAAAAGTTCTAGACTCCACATTTTTAAGGGTAGTTATGTCAGTGGGACCATCCCAAATGTGTAAAAAATATTCCCATTAAAGAACGACTTAGAAGCTTGTTTAGAATGAGAAATAATGCGATCCTCCCAAGAAAGTTCACGATAAAAAGAAATATCAAGAATATTAAAAAAATTAATATGTGTCTAATTCTTCCTGCTACGGATAGACTAGAAAATTATAAGAAAAAAAAAAAACGAGTTTAAAGAAATAGGACGATAGTTAGAGATTTCAGTACGGGCTTCCTTTTTTCGGAGTAGGTTGAATGAGCGCATGTTTCCATCAGGAAAAGAAGGTCGAAGTAGAAAAACACAGAAGATATAGTTACCAAAGTAAGATGCAAGCTTAGAAGCTTTGAGAACTACTGAAGGGATACCATTAAGACAGTATACCTTCTTAGTGTTAAATTCTGAGAGAACGGAAATAACACCTTTAGAAAAAATTATAATATTAGTCATATATGAATTGGAGGGGGTTGGAGATGGAGGAATTACTCCCGAATCGAATAAGATGGGATTACATGCAAACGTTTGAGCCAAGATTATAACTTTCTTAGAAGGTTAAAAGGGTAGTTGTGCAATCGGAAGATACAAGAGCTGAGAAAGAAGAAGAAGCAAAGATAGAGATGACATTTTTTTTGCAAAATACCAGAAAGAACGTGAGGAAGAGGAATCAGAAAGATTATTGTATTTTCTGCTGAAGAAAGAGTTTTAGTTTTACAGAGAATAGACTTTACACGATTCAGGGATGGAATAAAAGTTGAACAAGTTTCTGGAATTTGAAAACTGCAGTAATTTCTGAAGGAAGCATCCCTACGGCAAATAACACGAGAATAAGCATGGTTAAACTAAGGTTTCTGTTTTGTTTTTTTGCAGCTGAAGGGAAATAATATGGAATGTACTTCTTCATATCAGAGAAAATCACCTCCATATGCTCTCTGTGTATTTTGAGAGAAATCAAAGAAATACAACCACAAGTATGATAAATTTGAGGCATCGGAAATGTCATAAACGATTCCTCACAGTAGGTGGGGTCTTTCTTGCCGAAAACGTGATAAAGGATATAGAGATAGGAAGATGATTGGTGGAACCAAGAGGTGGGAAGAATTTAACAGTCAAAGAAGAAGGATTAGAAGTTCAGGGAAAGTCTAGAATGCTCATCTCCAAAGCAATTAGTAGAGAGTAGATACGAATAGAGAGCTTCACCTTCTTCTCAAGGTCATTTTTGGTAAAGAAATGGAAGACAAGTTCACCTCGTGCATCTTGTGAGTTAGAAGAAAGCAATTGGCAGTGGCGAAATGGTGATTTCCGAAAAATGAGAAGAGAGAATGTGCTCTTTTTGAAGTTTAAATAGCTGAATAATTTTAGGATAGAAAGTAGAGTTAGTTGATAAATAAATAGAACAAATGAAATTAGTCGTAGACTGACAAAAAGATATAAAAAATTAAAAAATAAGTCGGAAGATTACAAATTAGAGTCAGGAGGAGAAATCATTATTGATCACATATGCAATGCAATATGCAGAGCGACTAATTGAGAATAGAAACAGTTATTAGAGGGAATAAAGAAGGGTTTGCTTCGAAACGCTCAAACACCTAAGTTTCGGTCAAGAACAAGAAGCGAGTCCTTGAAGAAGAGAGAAGAGAGGTGATATTAAACAAAGTAGAAATTAGAATAAAAATAGTGATTTTTGGAAATATTAATAAAAAAATGAAGACCATGCACTAGAGCGAGCCAGCGACGTAGTTTTGGCAGCACAACCTCATCACTGGAGGCGACCAACTCCCAAGTGGTGATGGGGTGAGGGGTAGATGAGGGGTAGATGAGGGGTAGATGAGGGGCATTGTTTGTATGTCGATTCTTCAAACATCTCCGAGGTAGGTTTATGTTTCGCCATTTTAAGTTGCGTTTTTAATAGATATTGCAAGAAATCCTCATAAGCACAAGAAGTAGAATATATATATATATATATATATATATATATATATATATATATATATATATATATATATATATATATATATATATATATATATATATATATATATATATATATATATATATATATATATATATATATATATATATATATATATATATATATATATATATATATATATATATATATATATATATATATATATATATATATATATATATATATATATATATATATATATATATATATATATATATATATATATATATATATATATATATATATATATATATATATATATATATATATATATATATATATATATATATATATATATATATATATATATATATATATATATATATATATATATATATATATATATATATATATATATATATATATATATATATATATATATATATACTATATATATATATATATATATATATATATATATATATATATATATATATATATATATATATATATATATATATATATATATATATATATATATATATATATATATATATATATATATATATATATATATAAGTATGTGAAGTATATGTGAAAAAGTGGAGAGAGGTGAGAGTGTGACGTACTCCACTGTAAGATCGAGGGTATAATAGAGATATCTTTTAAGAGGATGATACTCGAGAAAGACGAGCCAGGGGCAATGTAGTGGAGAGAAAGAGTCAACTAAACATAACACTCCAGAGGTTATGCCTAATGTGGGGTTGCACTTTCATCGTTACTGATGACTCTAAGTTCTCCTTATATATATATATATATATATATATATATATATATATATATATATATATATATATATATATATATATATATATATATATATATATATATATATATATATATATATATATATATATATATATATATATATATATATATATATATATTCATTCATTAGCCACTATTATCGTGGAATTAATATGTACAATACATATAACTGCTCGGGGAATCGAACCTTTTGGGCCCAGGTTCGATTCCCCGAGCAGTATATATATATATATATATATATATATATATATATATATATATATATATATATATATATATATATATATATATATATATATATATATATATATATATATATATATATATATATATATATATATATATATATATATATATATATATATATATATATATATATATATATATATATATATATATATATATATATATATATATATATATATATATATATATATATATATATATATATATATATATATATATATATATATATATATATATATATATACTCGTATATTATAGGGAGGATGAGGTCAGTTAAAAAACAGACAAACACAAAAATTAATGCTACAAGAGTTTTTTCTCAATGCCAAAAAATGCCTATTTAAAGTTACAGATACTTTAATGCAATGATGGAATGAGCTTCTTGGAATTCCTTGTTATTTTCCGTGTAATTTTCTGGTAGTTCAGGTTTTTCTTGTTGCTTTATCATTATTATTATTTTATTATTATTATTATTATTATTATTATTATTATTATTATTATTATTATTATTATTATTATTATTATTATTATTATTATTATTATTATTATTATAGTAGCTGTAGAAGTCATTATGTGAAATTTTAGGAACTAAACTTAATTATAATTAAGCATGCGCTTACAATTTTTAAATTTAATGATAAAAAAAAAAATAAATAAATAAAAAAAAAAAAAATGAAGAAGAAAACTTCATATTTCTTATTCAGTTTTATTTCAATAGGAATCCCGGGTCTTATAATTAAAGATATGCACCCAACCGTGCCGAAGGCAAAAGTCAACTTTTATGACTCGAAACGCTGACATTAAAGTTCCGTAAACTTTAAACTTGAGTTACATATATTGCCTATGTAATTGTTTTCTGGAGACGTCTGTATAACACTTAGTAAACAAATGAATGTACACGGTCAAATATGCAAATGTAAGGGAAATACGCTGAAATTTTGTTAAAAAACTTCAAGACTCGTAAAGAAAGTTGATTGAAAAATACAATAAATAATTCTCAACTAAGGAAATCCAATTATTATTTTTACAGGCAGAATATCTAAACCAGGAATTTACTGCCATTATCACTAACATTAATAATTATAATAATAAACCTTATATATATACTACTATCAAAACTATTATTATCACTATTATTATTATTATTATTATTATTATTATTATTATTATTATTATTATTATTATTATTATTATTATTATTATTATTATTATTATTATTATTATTATTATTGTTGCTGTTGTTGTTGTTATTATTATTATTATTATTATTATTATTATTATTATTAATAAAAGAAGTAGTAAAAGAAGACTGTGTACGTAATTTAAGAAAAAGATTGTTTAAATAAACGGAGAAGATAATTATTTATATAAATAAAGGGAGATGGAAGAAAAATAGAATTTTATGCGAAAGGAAAGAAGAAGAAGAAGAAGAAGAAGAAGAAGAAGAAGAAGAAGAAGAAGAAGAAGAAGAAGAAGAAAAACGAAGAAGAAGAAGAAGAAGAAGAAGAAGAAGAAGAAGAAGAAGAAGAAGAAGAAGAAGAAGAAGAAGAAGAAGAAGAAGAAGAAGAAGAAAAACGAAGAAGAAGAAGAAGAAGAAGAAGAAGAAGAAAGAAAGAGAAGAAGAAGAAGAGGAAGAAGTCTAAGAACAATAATAATAATAAGAAAAAGAAAAGAAAGAATAAGAAGAATAAGAAGAAAAATAAGAAGAAAAAGAAGAAGAAGAAGAAGAAGAAGAAAAAAGAAGAAAAACGAAGAAGAAGAAGAAGTAGCTGTATACATGAAAAACTGAGTTAATTAAAGGTGCACACCATAACACTTATAGGTTGTCTCGTTGATATCCGGGTCCAAGACTTAAAACAACTAAAGTAAATAATTATTTTCAGCTTATTTTTATTTTTTTATTTTTTCCTAAAGGCTTCTCTCTCTGGTCACGGTCAGATGTCCAGATCTGCTCAAAGGATTGTGCAATAAAAAAATTCAAATTACATGCGTAGAAGAGCAAGTAAATTCCTCCACCTGTCTTTCCCGCTTAAAAAAAAGCAAAAAAAAAAAAAATTGGTAAAAATTTTCAGTATTATTTCCTTTGGTTATTGGGAATTTTTTTTGGCATCATTTTATCTGAGAAAATTTTAAAGAATTTTTGTAAATGTATGCTTAAAAAAAATGTCAAGCAGGATCCATCGCACACACACACACACTCACACACGTACGTACACAAACACAAACACACACTCACACACACGCATACCTACTCACATGTATTCCTAATTGCAACGTTCAATAAAATAGATAAACTTCGCTACTTATATAAATTTGATTGCAACTTTTTTTTTCTCTCTCTCTCTGTCTCTTTCTTTGACAGTATGTCTGTCTGCCTTTCTCTCTTTCGTTCTCGCTCTCTCTCTCTATCTCTGTTCATCTCTGTCTGTCTGTCTGTCTGTCTGTCTGTCTGTCTGTCTGTCTGTCTGTCTGTCTGTCTGTCTGTCTCTCTCTCTCTCTCTCTCTCTCTCTCTCTCTCTCTCTCTCTCTCTCTCTATATATATATATATATATATATATATATATATATATATATATATATATATATATATATATATATATATATATATATATATATATATATATACAAACATAAGGACTAAAATATCTTAAGAATTTTGTAGTTGAATTTTTGTGTTGCAATATTAATTCGTTTTTAAGACTTGAAATATTACATTGCAAATTCCTTTAGAAAATACTTTGAAAACAATAGAAAAATATAAACCTTTAAATAATTAAAAATATAACAGTTTATTAATTTAATATAAAGTTTATTACTGTTTCAAGATTTTACTCACCTAAAAAAAAAAAAAAAAAAAAAAAAAAAAAAAAAAAAAAAAAATTCTAAGAATTTAAATTTTCATTTAAAATTAGATATGATGGGTCAAATTTAAAGGATTCCTGCAGAGGAAGATTGTGTGTTTATAGTTCTAAGATTTCGGAGTTACTAGAGTAACTCGGTACAATATACAGGTACCTTACCATAAGATTTACTAATTACTACAATAACTCAGTACAGTATACAGTTACGATTCTAAACTCTTACATCGCATACCTCCTCCATTGAGAAGGGTTTGTGGTACATCACTATAAGGTTTAAGAATTACTTCAGTAATTTAGTAGAGTATACAGTTACGATTCTAAACTCTTTCATCGCATACCTCCTCCATTGAGAAGGGTTTGTGGTACACTACTATAAGGTTTAAGAATTACTTCAGTAATTTAGTAGAGTATACAGTTGCGATTCTAAACTCTTTCATCGCATACCTCCTCCATTGAGAAGGGTTTGTGGTACACTACTATAAGGTTTAAGAATTACTACAGTAACTCAGTTCAATATAGTTACTCTTCTAAGCTCTTCTATCCCAAACCTCCTCCATTGAGAAGGTTTCGTGGTACACTACTATAAAGTTTAACAATTACTACAGTAACTCAGTACAATATACAGTTACTCTTCTAAACTGTTCCATCGCATACCTCCTCCATTGAGAAAGGTTTGTGGTACACTACTTTAAGGTTTAAGAATTACTACAGTAACTCAGTACAAAATAGTTACTATTCTAAGCTCTTCTATCCCATACCTCCTCCATTGAGAAGGTTTCGTAGTACACTACTATAAGGTTTAAAAATTACTACAGTAACTCAATAAAATATACAATTTATCTGTACTTAGTTTGTACTTTTAATTAAAACCGATCCCCAATTCTATTCCCATATTACTGAAAGTAACATTAGATTAAGGAAAGGCTTTGACATGCAATTCTATAATTTTGTCGCTCCACTGCAAAAAATTGTCCCAACGAATTGTTGGGAGAAGTGGCAAAAATATCACAATAAAATTTTTCAATAAAGAAAAGACATGTTACACATATTAAAGTAGCTTTATCGATTTATTTTCTAATAAGAAAATAACTGAAATTTTTTTTTATTTGTCCCAACGATTCGATAGGAGAAATTTTTTGCAGCATACCGTGGAATAACGGTAGAATGATTTATTCATGTGCTTGGAAGGTGCCGATTCGATCTCACTTGAGGATCCTAGGAAGAAGCTACCTAGAAAAGTTCCCAACCTCTAATAGGGCAATGCCCGGAAGCTGTGAACTTAAAAAAAAATGTTCTGCAACACATGTTGTTAAGGTCTGCCATACTTTAGCTACTCATTTGTATGAAATCTATTTTTTCGTAGGATTTTCGAAAATAGCAAAATAAATAAATAATAATTAAATAAATAAATAAAATAATATAAATAAATAAATAAATTTAAAAACTGGAATTTATTATTAAATTTGATGAACGAAACATTTTGGTTGCATCATTTAATCTTAATTTCAATTTAATTTTATTGCAATTTTTATTTTATATATATATATATATTATATATATATATATATATATATATATATATATATATATATATATATATATATATATATATATATATATATATATATATATATATATATATATATATATATATATACACTTTTCTTATTTCATACATGACTTTGGTTAGCCTGAGAGGGGTCTAAGTCTTCAGCCTAATAGACGAGAAAATTTAAGCAATTAAATTGTTTAAGTGTACAGTCACCTAACTGTATGTTGGTAAGTAAGTTTTAGATGTCTTAAAACACGTGTAGCAGAAAAAGTTGCAATTGCATAATCAGTTTCTATCAAAACACAAATTTTTTAAGTTCGTCAGCTGCACATGCTGTTATTGAAAATAACATGAACAACCATATTGTTTCACGACTTATATATTCCCTGTCAGCACCTAGCCTAACATAACACAGCACACCACCATTTATTTTCAACATAATCCTTTAAAAATAGCTTCACTTAAACGTCACACATCTTGGAATAGGATTGCCCGAGATCTTCAAGTTCTCATATTGAACAGCACCAGAAGATGGTTCACTATCACCACATAGCACCACACCTGAAAGGGGCAATGAAATTGTATTTCGTACCATAATGCACTACACTGCACCAAAATGCAAGCACCGCAGTGCATGGCGAGTCGGTCAGTTCTACGTTGGAACTTGTTTATCAATACTGGAGAAGTACTCGTAACAGCATCTACAAGAAAAAGAGTTTTAAAATGATTTAAGAACTTTAATTTTAGGTATTTTGTTTTACTTTTAAGCTTTATGGTACATTGAAAAGGAAGGATTTGAGTAATACATTTCTAAAGGCAATTCAACTTCCTCAACAGCATTTTGAAGCAAAATACTTTATAATCCAATCAAATGAAGAGCAACGGTATGACAACAAGTTAGAATTATGACTAGCTATGAGGTTAAAAATGCAAAGAAAATTGTGGTCGTAGATCTAGATCCCGCTGACAGGCTGATCAACCATAGGTGATATTATATTCGTACACTGGAAAAATTGTGACAAAGAATCGTTTGGACAAGTGACAAAAATGTCACAGTAAAATTTTCAATAGAGAAAAGACATGTTAAGAAAGCCACTTCACCGATTTATTTTCTAATAAGATAATAACTGAAAAAAATTTGTTGTGATATTTTTGCCATTAGTCCCAACGATTCATTGGGACAATTATTGAAGTGTATATGTGTACTTATATATATATATATATATATATATATATATATATATATATATATATATATATATATATATATATATATATATATATATATATATATATATATATATATATATATATATATATATATATATATATATATATATATATATATATATATATATATATATATATATATATATACAAGACTGCCTTGGGGAATAAATCTTAGCATTCCACTGACTCCATAATGACCATGATCACGAAGAACGTTCATGCAACAGTCTGTGAGATAAGAAAATAAAGATTTTCCTCTCAAAAACTCAAGAAATAGCCTTGGACAGGAGGCTAGAATTTCCATTAACACTAAAATTCTTTCCTGCAAGGGAATAAACGAAGAACTATATATATATATATATATATATATATATATATATATATATATATATATATATATATATATATATATATATATATATATATATATATATATATATATATATATATATATATATATATATATATATATATATATGTGTGTGTGTGTGTGTGTGTGTGTGTGTGTGTGTGTGTGTGTGTATGTGTGTATTCATGTGCATATGTTATTTGTGTGCTCACGTGGCGTGATTCTATTTTACTTAATAAGTTTCTAAATCTTGGTAATTATTTGAACATAAATAACATATTAATCTCTTTATATTTTTATTTTTATATTGTAGTTTTAGCAATTATTTAAAGTATATATATATATATATATATATATATATATATATATATATATATATATATATATATATATATATATATATATATATATATATATATATATATATATATATATATATATATGTATTATATATATATATATATATATATATATATATATATATATATATATATATATATATAT
>SEYY01001182.1:145000-150000 GCA_009176605.1 Armadillidium nasatum
AAAAATAATAATCATAATAGTAATAATATAATAATAATAATAATAATAATAATAATAATAATAATAATAATAATAATAATAATAATAATAATAATAATAATAATAATAATAATAATAATTAATAATAATATATAATATATTGGCAATTTTATTTTAAAATATTTATTGAAATTTTCATAACAATAATATTGACAATTAATTATATTTGAAATATTTATTGGAAATATCAAAATAATAATAATAATAATAATAATAATAATAATAATAATAATAATAATAATAATAATAATATATAGTATATATATATATATATATATATATATATATATATATATATATATATATATATATATATATATATATATATATATATATATATATATATATATATATATATATATATATATATATATATATATATATATATATATATATATATATATAAATCTGGTAATAATATTGCCATTATAATAGAAAAGAACGTAAATCAGATACAATACGACAGGTTTGATATTACAAATAGGAAAAAAATATTGCAATAATTAAATTAGGAATGCTTTAAGTGAATTAATTTTTCCGCGAATTTGTTTTTATTTAGTACTGTAAAAGATGATACGTATCTCCTTGGAAACTCCTTAAACAATAAATTATATATATATATATATATATATATATATATATATATATATATATATATATTATATATATATATATATATATAATATATATAATATATTTAATTTAAAATTATTTTAATTTTTTTTTTTTTTTTTTAGCTAATAAAAAATTTAATTTTATTATTTGAAAATTTTTATATTTCCTTCTGTTCTACCTAAGGGTAGTTTTTTTTTCCTCATGAACTCTTTTCTCTTTCTTTCTATTTATCTATCTAACTCGCTCTTACTTTATCCTTTACACGTCTCTTGCTGATGTCCATGACATTATCATAAATAAAATCTCTCCATTGAAAGACAAAATCTTTAAGGAAATTCTACTGCTTTAATCCCTTCAAATATTTCTGACCATTCCAATAAACATTGATGCAAATTTGCAAGCTCAGACTTTCGATGTTGGAGAATTTTGTAAAAAGAAAAATTCTTTGATTTATGTTTTCAATACGTTATTAACGGTGACATGACAAGTTAGTTGTAAATCTTAATTAAGATAGTCACCAGAAGATTAAAGAAATTCTTCACATTATAATATATTCACAGACACAAATAGAAATATTCATGTATGCAAATTTTTATATTTATATATTTATTTATTCTTATTTAATTAAGCAAAGATACATATAGTAGTAAAAAATACAAATTTTGTATATGTATTTATTCTTATATTTAAACTCGGAATAGAAGTATTCAAAAATACAGTTTTGTAATTTTGTATGGTATATATATATATATATATATATATATATATATATATATATATATATATATATATATATATATATATATATAATATATATATTATATATTCCTTCGGTATATATATATATATATAATATATATATATATATATATATATATATATATATATATATATATATATATATATATATATATATATATATATATATATATATATATATATATATATATATATATATATATATATATATATATATATATATATATATTATTTAAATCTCTACAAAATTTACATATAATGCCAACTCAATGTTTATAAATATTTATAATTAATATTTAAACTATTTTTTTAGCACTTTTTCCTTCCTTTGAAAAACATTTTAAAAACTGAATTAAAAATAAATATATTTTATTCTCCTTTATATTTCTAAATCTCTTTTCAATGCAAACCTCATTGTATAAAAAGCGATATATATATATATATATATATATATATATATATATATATATATATATATATATATATATATATATATATATATATATATATATATATTCCTTAGGTCTTTTTAACCCTTAATATGCAATGGTAAATCATAAAAGGATCAGGTATAAAAAAGATAAAGCTTATTTTTAAAAATAAATTATATGTATATATATTTGACCTTACGTTACGAATATGGGATACATTTCTAAATAAATGACCTTTTAGTGTTATTGAAGAGAAATGCAAATTACCCCTTCAAAATAACCCTTTAAAAAAGTGTTATTCTGTGTTTTGGGTGATTGTTATCAACCAAACACTTTCTCTGAGACTTAAAAGTAACAAATTTAAAAAAAAAGTCTTATTAGGTTCATAAATTTCATTAATAAATTTATCTAGTTTTTTAATTTTAGCATTTTTTTCCTTCTTAAGTTTACAATTTCGTAAAGAACATAAATTTAAGCTACTTTTTTAGGTCAGTTTAAAGGATCTCTTCTAATCAAGCGCTTTCACCTCTATTCATTTGCATTTATCTTAGTCAATTTTTATTCTTTGATTGTTGCTTGGTGTTTTATAAAAGAATGAAAACATTTTTTTTTATTTTTTTTTATTTTTTTATTTTTTGGTCTTCTTTATTTATTTATTTATTTATTTAGTTTTTGCTAAGGTTTAAAATTTGACTGAAGTAGATTGTTTTATACAGCGTTTATAAAGTGAATTTTAAAGTTATCTCTGTAGGAAATCAATCAATCTATCAATTTTTTTCTATATGAAGTATATATATGAAGCATATATATATATATATATATATATATATATATATATATATATATATATATAATATATATATATATATATATATATATATATATATATATATATATATATATATATATATATATGACCTAAATCACATATGCAGATTAACCTAAGAATTCCTGATGGAAAGGTCAATTCTTAGATTTATAAACATATTAATTAGTTAAAAAAAAAATTTTTAAAAAAAAATTTTTTAAAGAAATAAAAATAAAAATAAAATAAAAATTAAAAAATATATATATATATATATATATATATATATATATATATATATATATATATATATATATATATATATATATATATATATATATTATATATATATATATATATATATATATATATATATATATATATATATATATATATATATATATATATATATATATATATATATATATATAATATTATATATATATATATATATATATATATATATATATATATATATATATATATATTATATATATATATATATATATATATATATATATATATATATATATATATATATATATATATATATATATATATATATAATATATATATATATATATATATATATATATATATATATATTATATATATATATATATATATATATATTTATATTTACATGTGTGTGTGTGCGTATGCATGAATGAGTGTGAAACATTCCGTCCTTACGAATTTTAACTTGCGTAAAATTCTCATTTGCATTTTAATATTTGTTTACATTCTATGATATTTACTATCTTAAATACTGCAATTATTTTATACATTGTTATAAATTATACTTATAAATATTAATGATTGGTCATTATGTGACTGAAAATATATTTTGTACTATTGATAATTTTGAATGTATATATTATTATATATATATATATATATATTATATATATATATATATATATATATATATATATATATATATATATATATATATATATATATATATATATATATATATATATATATATATATATATATATATATATATATATATATATATATATATATATATATATATATATATATATATATATATATATATATATATATATATATATATATATATATATATATATATATATATATATATATATATATATATATTATATATATATATATATATATATATATATATATATATATATATATATATATATATATATATATATATATATATATATATATATATATATATATATATATATATATATATATATATATATATAATTCTTTAAACTTTTAGCGTACACACATATTTAAACACATATTAACTTGCACTGAAATTTACATATGAATACACAATTTATCCTCATTGTATGATAATTAGATATTTTAATAGATGACATTGCAAATTGTTATTTGAAAATGTGCTTTATTATCTTATTTTTTTTATTAATAAAATTCCCCTGAACCAATATGAAAATGACGTTGCAGTGTACTTTGCACTCTAAAATTCGACCTTTGTCGGACGAATGGACGGCCTTTTGTTCCATCGGTGGTTTCCCTTGTCACGAAAAAAAAAGCGCGAAAAACCAAGTAATAAAATTTACGCGGGAAAGCTCTCATCACTTATGAAAAATTTACTCGTTCATTATTTTAATATTTCTGTTCGAAAATTTAAAGTTAATGAAAACCTCTATTAAAAACTTTTAAATATATAACGAATAATATTTTAAATAATTCAGTTTTAATTATAATTATATATAATACCTATATTTTTACATAACATTACTGAAATTTAAATTATCATTACTTTTATTGTCTTATATCAAAGATTTTTTGAGTAACTCCGATGATCTTAAGTCTCGTCTCGATATTTAAATGGGCAAATAATATATATATATATATATATATATATATATATATATATATATATATATATATATATATATATATATATATATATATATATATATATATATATACATATATATATATATATATATATATATATATATATATATATATATATATATATATATATATATATATATATATATATATATATATATATATATATATATGATAATCATAAATTTTTTACTTTATTTAGAGATAATTATTTATCTTATTATATTTTTAATATACGTATTGAGCTATATAACAAGCATTTAAAAATTGATAGGGATTATCAGTAGCTATTTAGTCGATCGTGATATATATATATATATATATATATATATATATATATATATATATATATATATATATATATATATATATATATATATATATATATATATATATATATATATATATATATATATATATATATATATATATATATATATATATATATATATATATATATATATATATATATATATATA
>SEYY01001182.1:165000-166705 GCA_009176605.1 Armadillidium nasatum
TTATTATTATTTGCGTGGGTACTAAGTTATTATTTATCAATGTTCCATTCTATCTCGTCTTCCTATATTGCGAAACCTTTTTGACCCTTGATGAATCTTTCAGCTGAAATCGAAACCAAAAAGCTTTAAAAGACGAAAACAATCGAGGTCGACATGTTTCGTCAGGATTACGCATAAGTCACGATTAATCGATTATTTTAATGTCGTGATTATTTATCGATCACACCTACATTGAATTGAAGATGCTGTCTGCCTTTTTTGGAATATATGATTTGTTCATATGTATGAGTATGCACGTGTGTATGTGTGAATGTAGACGTATGTGTAATGTGTATGTTTTTTCGTTGTTGCTAACATCTCAAGTTCAGTAATAGGAAGTGATTTCATATTCATTTTTTTTTAATATGGAATAGGGAGGAGGAATTAGGGAATAGGGGAGAGGTCGGGAGGAGTTACAGAACTCAGAACCAATGAGTCAGCTTTATACAAAACTTGAAATTATAATAACAAAAAAAAAAAAAAAAAAAAAGTACCGGATCTGAATTCTAAAATTCATGAATCACTCGTACGTTAATTTATTGTTCATTTTTACAGGAATCAAGGATTACATGTAAGCTTCCCTTTTTCTGAATATACTCTTGAATTTTTTTATTATTTTTAGCATTTTAATCAGATACGGTCTAAGGGTCAGAGTCTGTTACGTAAGTGACCTTTTCTATAATGAAGAAGAAGAAGAAGAAGAAGAAGAAGAAGGAAAAGGAGATCCGCGTCTCTTTTAGTTTTCCGGAGGGAATTTCTTGATTTTTTTTTAACATGTGCACCATAATTATTTAGATAAAAAAAAATGAAAAACGAAATGTAAAAATTGGATAAGAGTGAAATTATTTTAATAGAAAAAAATATAAAAATTTTCCTTTCTCGTACAAAAGCGGGAATTTTACGCTTTAAATTGTTTTAATGAAGTAAACGTTTCCGAAAATCCCCATAGGTGTTATTTAACTCTACGCCCCTCTCTCTCTCTCTCTCTCTCTCTCTCCTCTCTCTATATATATATATATATATATATATATTATATATATATATATATATATATATATTATATATATTATATTTATATATATATATATATATATATATATATATATATAACTTTCATGTCAACAAGTTTAATTGTTTACATTTATTTTTCTTGAATATTAGTTTGGACACGAAAAAATTCGACAATGTTTGTGTCTTTTACTTGTGTCTGAGTTTTATTCGCTTTTTAATAAATTAAAATACGCACACGTAATTTATACTAGAAGACTCTCTCTCTCTCTCTCTCTCTCTCTCTCTCTCTCTCTCTCTCTCTCTCTTCCCCTATTGTTTTCATATTTTGTCTTCCTCTCACTTTCTGTTTCTCTTTCTTCCTTCCTTCTTTCCTTCCTCTCTCTCTCTCTGTCTATCTCACTCTCCGCCTCACTTTTTTTTTTTTTAATATTTCTATCCTCCTCTCTTCCTCATAAAGTTGAACGTATGAGTATTTACAGCATTTGAGTGCTCAGGCTTGACCAAAGATTGTTCAGAGTTCAACTATTACTCATCTGAATTATTTTTAACGAGATCCAATTAAATCTGTTCCAATTTTCATAATCCGTAATTTGCCAAAAATGGCTCTGTTGAATCATTCATTCTGTATACACACATTCAAACATACAATATATAT
>SEYY01001182.1:169305-171805 GCA_009176605.1 Armadillidium nasatum
CGGAAAACAGATCAAGACTTCTTTTCAACCAGTTTCAAAGAAGGGGGTTCAACGTTTGCAGAAATAAACTAATGTTCGAGGGGGATTATGTAGAAAAATAATATTACATGTTCATTGAATAAACCGTTAAACCTTCTTTCAGTCTTTGTTTTATTACCTTATCCACAGTTTATGAGATTATGAGATTATGCGGCAGAATAGGCGTTACTTTTCAGCCCACAATCGTATATATTAGACACTCTTTGTGGAAATTGCTGCTTAATTTTTTTTAATGTATTAGTAATTTAATTTCAGAAATAAATAGAAAGTTTAATAACGATAACATGATATCTAAATTCAAATATGATCAACAATAGGGAAATGATGTTCTAATCTTTAATACTTGGTAGTGATTTTGTGTGAAGAGAATGAATGCTTGTTAAAGCACCTTATAATTGTTGTTATATATAATATATATATAATATATATATTATATTATATATATATATATATTATATATATATATATTTATATATATTTATTATATATATATATTCTTTCAGCTTTTCATATGGCTCCCAAACTCTCGAACATGTTCCCCGAGTCTTGCTTATTGATTATTATGGGACTTATCATTGGTGGCATCTTTGTTGCAGCAAACCCCCATCCGGAGAGCCAAGTATCTCCCCTGACGGCAGATACTTTCTTCCTCTACATGCTGCCCCCGATCATTCTCGACGCAGGCTACTTCATGCCCAACAGACTCTTCTTTGATCATTTAGGAACAATTTTGGTGTTTGCTGTCATCGGAACAATTTGGAATGTTCTTACTATAGGTAAGCTCTAAAATTCAGTTTAATTTACTTCTGTATATTTAGTCAATTCATCTATCAATTAGTCAATATTTAGACTGAAGATATTCATGAAAGTATATATATATATATTTATATATATATATATATATATATATATATATATATATATATATATATATATATATATATATATATATATATATATATATATATATTATATATATATATATATTATTATATATATATATATATATATATATATATATATAATATTATATATAAAAAAAAAAAAAAAAAAAAAAATGTGGACTTGAATTAAAAATCTGTACCTACGGATGCATCAAAAATGCGAGATCGGATTCAAATGTTCAGTCCAAACTCTGGATATTTTTTAATACGAAAGCGAATGCTGATACGACATATGTCATAAAATTAAGAAAATATTATTCAAAAATGACTAACGTTTGAGAATCAATTTAAGAAGAAATGTGAAAAATAGAACAATTGAAAATATTTGTTTGATATAAAAAGAGAGAAAATATATTCTAAACCTAATTGTCCTTGAATTTGCATTTTATTTTTTATTTTAATCATATTTTCTTAAGTTTATTAAAACTCGCAACAAAAATTAAAATTTGAATAAACGAAATGGCAACAGCATTGAAGTAATTAGGTGTCAAAAATATAATGAAGATTTCTTCTTTCTATATTTAAGAGAAGCAATTACTGTCAAGGTTGTTAGTGTTTATTAAATTTATTTATTGCAATGATCAGAAAAACACTTGTCATTTACAATCATTACAGCTATTCATCATATTTCTTCGTCTATTTCATGGCCTTAAGGAAAAGGAGGAATATATCTGTACGACTTCATTAGCATCATATTTCGTCATCGTACGTCTGGCAGAAAATCGCATCATGATTTGCAATTTTTATACAAGCAGTTAATCGGATAATTTCTATCGAAAGGACAGAAATGTCTATTGAAAAAGTACATGAAATAATTCTTGCAAATATGTCTTCCGTAAAGAATATCATAATTGAATTATTATTATTATTATTCTTATTATTATTATTATTATTATTATTATTATTATTATTATTATTATTATTATTATTATTATTTTATTATGATTATTATTGTCATTATTATTTAATATTATTATTATAATATTATTATATATTATTATTATTAAATAATAATATTTTTTTATTATATTATATTATTATTATAATATATAATAATATTATTATTATAATATATATAATATATATAATATATATATATATATATATAATATATATATATATATATATATATAATAATAATAATATATATATAAGTTCAAAATTATTAACAGTAATATTAAGATAAAATAATAATAATAATAATAATAATAATAATAATAATAATAATAATAATAATAATAATAATAATAATAATATATTAGAAGTGACGTCACATGAGCATATCTTATGCACATGCTTATTTATGTATTGTCTTATATCTATTTGGTTGTAAACAATTAGATGTTATAACCTATCGTTGGAACTAACATTTCGGGAGGTCACATCTTACACTTTCTACGCAAACAATAACTCTAATGGAGATGTGGATCTTTAACCTGTAAGGATATTCCTGAGGATACTTTGAATATCGACTTCAGCCATACAGGAACATTCCTGTGTCACAGTGTATTGGACAA
>SEYY01001182.1:196805-214305 GCA_009176605.1 Armadillidium nasatum
CACATATGAATGTTGAGGGCTGCAACTGTCAAAAGTGTTAAACCCTCAACAGCTGCTCGGAAATAAGCATTTTTGAGGGTGACACGAGTCTCTGATGAACTGGAGGGGAAGTCGGTTATTATTACTTCCATGAATGATACCCCCATGGGGGCTGAGTTGTTTTTAACCACATTATTAACCATGGTGGTTGATGGCCTCCTCACCAAATTTAGTTGATCGGGATTCAACCGGCAATGGCATGCAGATAACCTTGCAATTATCACTAGGGAGAAATGCATAGAGATTCATTTGGACTCAAGAAAAGTGTCTTAAATCTAACAAATAAATGATGCCTGGACAGAGGTTTGCATATAAATCCAAGCAAGACAGTTGCAGTACCGTTCTTCAGAGTAGGAAGCTAAATTAATGTGGCTCCAACTTCACTGGGATTTACTTCCAATAAAAATAAAGTCAAAATCCCAATTAAAAAAATAAATAAATAAACTGATGTAGGTGTCGCATCTAAAATAGACTTGGGAAAGGGCAAATGGATGTGGTGGAAAATGCTTGGGAAGAGATTCAACTTAAACCATTGGGTGTATTTGTATCACCTATGTTACATTTGCTGGATCCCCTCTCTTTCTTAATATCCTTATTAGGTGAGATAGTAGATCTAGAAGATTTCATTAAATGCATTAAGAACTTAGGTAACAACATAATCAGGTATTCTACATTACAAATAAATGTTAATAATAAAACATTAAATTTAAAAAAAAAAAAAATTTTTTCAACAGAAAGGATAACAATAATTATACATGTTAACTATAACATTCAAATAAAACTAAGGCTTAATATGTTTAGTCAGAACTCGCTTTTCATTGTTCCATGCAATTAGAATAATCATAATGTTTAAGACTCCTTTTCAAGAAATTTTATTCTAATTTTTTTTTTTTTTTATATTGGAATTTGATTTCACCTATAAAAAGGTACTTTTAGCGATTTCTTAAAGCTAAATTGAGTCTATGGGTACAAAATATAATGTCAACTTTTCAACTTAATGGCGGACGAGAATAGTCAAACAGACGAACAGACCTTGAACTCAAACTTGTATGACTAATAACGGATTGCGGAAAAAAAATTGCTTATTCCTGGGAATCTTTATCAAATATTAATATTACATGATATAGTACCCCAAGTTCTTGCAATTTTTTATTCATTACGTTTTAATTTCATTATAGTGGAAAGTGTTTATGCTTTTCGGAAATAGAATTTTTGTAATTTGGCCTTCTAGGATATTTGATGACGTTTTCTATTCTATCATAATGATAATTTGACTTGTCTTTGTATACCTACTGCTACAAAACAGTGGAACAAAATAAATTATGTAACTCAGATATTGAAGTTGAATCCTTAAACTATTTTTAGCCTATCCTAGTTAATTCTTGGTATCTGGTAAAATGGGGAGATCTCCAGTGTTTTTCCATTGCACTGGGACTATATGCTATATGTTTCATAAGAAAATAGAGTCAGAAGCCCAATGGGTCTATCAAAATTGACACCACAGTCAAAACAAAGTAAGGTTATCATTTCCATTACTGTATTATTACAAAGTTAATATTTATGGTAAATGTGTCCTTCCCAGTTGCAGGATTTTTCTTTGTATATCGAAAATACAAAGACAAATTGGCCCAAAGTCAATTTCTTTTGGTTAATTGGGCTGTGGAAAATGATTTTGTAGAGTAAAAACATTAAATTTTTTTTAAAAATTAACAAAAAGTGATAATTACAATGATTTAGCAATACATCGTACTAATAATTAATAGCGTATTATCATTTGGCTTTGCAATCCCAGGTTGCTGAATCATTATTGGAGGGAATCGTATGAAAATTTATAGTTACTTCGGAATGAAAAAAAGGTTAAAAAATATATTTAATATATTGAAATAAAGATGAAATATTATGAAGTAAAGTAAATTATGTATATTAAATTGTTTAAAACATATATATATATATATATATATATATATATATATATATATATTATATATATATATATATATATATATATATATATTATTTATATTTATTTTTTTTTTTTTTTTTTCTGAGTTTCGATTGTTAAAAAATATCGAAAATCGAAAATATCAGAGAAGCCTATCGTAAACAAGAGAGTTGCCAGAGGTAGTATTACTATACACACAATTATTATTACTTACTTTTCTAGCAGAACCTAATTCGACTTATCATAACCTGAACTACCGAAATTGCCGTAAAAAGAGGCCTAACCTACACAAGAATTTGCCGTAAAAGAGACCTAACGTACACAAGAACGTTTGCACGACATAGTAGCCTAAGGCTAAGTATAGGTATGAAAATATTGATTAATCAGAAATATCGACATAAAAAAATATCGATATAAAAAATATCGAAACTCAGAAACAATCTCCACCTAAGCCTTTATATTTATATATATATATAAATATATCAACCTGGTAAAAAGACAAAGGACAATGTCTTCGAAGGCAGATGTTAATTTGTTATAGTTATGTCTTTATTTTTATAAAAACTTAAGGGTTTTTGGTATTTTTAATGTGAAAAATCATTTTCGGCTTTACAATTTACCCAATTTATTTGATTTTGGATTATTACCTATTTCGAGTTTTGTTATATTAAAAAATACAAAATGCTCAGTAGGACTAAAGAATTACCAAATATGTTTTTAGTATTAAAGAGGGTACTAATTTAGTTCTAATTAAACATTTTATTTCTATTGAAACTATAAAGATAAAATATGCTGAAATATATTAAATATTGTGTACCATAATGTAGTGCTATTTTTAAAATCTAAGAATTTTACAACAGTTTTCTTGTTACAGTGAGATAGGTTTTATTTAAACTCTGTTGAAACTTGAAACTATATTGAAATACATTAATTAAAGCTTAATAAAGTGTAGAATATTTTTGTATAATAAATATACCACAAACCTAAAATTTTTATAAAAAATTATTCCTGTTGTACAAAATGATTGCCATTTTGAATATATTAATTGATTAATAAATCAATATAAAATTCTACATTCAGTAAATTTTAATATATAGTGAAATATTAAACTCCCTACCACTCATAGATATAGGGGCTCTTCCTCCCATCAACAAATATTTGTGTGCCATACATTTTAATTTTGATTTATCAGTCTGTTGATAATATGGTATGGGTTTATTGACCAAAAATAGAAAAAGTAACCATTAAGCAATAAGTATACAATATTACAAATTGCTAAACATGCTAATCAAAAAGTTGATTATTATTGCAATGCTATAAACGAAGTTTGTTTTACACATCATAGAACTTTCTGAAGTTGCAGTTGACAAAAGCTAGTTCTTTGTCATATTACAATATAATGCTATTGATTTCTTTACTTAGATTTCCTATATGCTAAAAGAGGCACTCACTCATGACAGTGGAAGGTGGAGCATCAATATATTTTAAAAACTAATGAAGATTAGCCCCAAAAAATTTTTTTGTTTCACATTGTAGCATGTTACTTTAACTTTACCAGTATTTGTAAGGCATTTATTTTTGGATGCTTCTAGTGGGCTTATATAAGAATTAACCTCTTCCAAATTGAAAGAAAGAAAATCTTTTAATATAAAATTGTAGAATGAGTCAGATATATAAAATTATAGTTTACTGTCTAATTCATACTGTTAGTGTACATTCAAGGTAAAATGTGGTTGATTGTGATGGTCGGTATGAACAATTTGAATTACTATTCCATAATTATATTTAAAGACAAGAATTAATTGACCATATGCTATAAATTGTGGTAATGGGCAATAATAGTTGTGGTTATTTACTTACTAGATGTGAAATTTTATAATATTGTACTCACCAATTTTTTTTCATGCTGTTCTTTTCCATTTTTGTTTAGGCTTATTGTTTATTCATAATTTACTATTATGAAATCAAATCTTTGATATGAGTTACTTTTTTTTTTTTTAATGAAAAAACCAACTTCTACATCAGTCTATAATTTTACTACTGTATAGGCCTATTTTGTCTTTTATTAATTTTGAGAATTAATGAATTTTTTAATACACTTTGCTAATATATTTTATACTTTTAAATTGTATTTGTTCATGCTTATTGCCTTTTCTTATTTTACTCTTATCAGATTTAATTTTTGGTATAACTTCCTTTTTTTTTTTTTTATCTATAATTATACTATATTTTTTATTAGTTATTAGAATTAATGAATTTATTTACGGTATATGCTTTGCTTATTATTTGATACATTTAAATTATATTTACTTGTGTAATTTTTTCAGAGGTGATTTTACAATAATGATTTGGTACTTTGTGTTTGTAATTGTTTCACCATTTAAATTATCTATCAGTAATTTATAAAATGAAAACTAATGGTGAAATAGATTTTGAATCTGATGAATGCCAGTATTTATTATCTGACTCAGATAGTGAGTATAGAACTATAAAACCTAAGAAAAGTTTATGTACTTGTATTTTTTCTTCTTGCAGTTTTGTTTTTTCAAGGTAAGTTTTGTAATTGAGCAATCAAGCAGGTTTAAATTTTTACGTTTAGCATTTAGCATTTGCTTAGGCCTAAATTGCACAATTAAAGTTGAATGATATGACTGCAAAATGAAACTAGGATAATTATTTTCCAGAATCTTTAGAAAGATGAGTAATTGTTGCTTTCGAAGAAGATCACTGGCTGCTAGGAGCATTAAGTTTGGTTGTAAATCTATTGAAAACTTTCCACCTAATGTAATTAGGAACCAAAAATACAATTTCTTCACCTTTATCCCTTTGGTAATTTAATATATATTATATATATATATATATATATATATATATATATATATATATATATATATATATATATATATATATATATATATATATATATATATATATATATATATATAGAATACTAGTAATAAAAAAAAAAAAAAAAAAAAAAAATTAAAAATTTATAGAAAATTTGACAGATTTCTTTTTTTCTAGGTACTTTATGAACAGTTTCAGTTCTTCCTGAATCTCTATTTCTTAGTTATGGCATTGTCTCAGTTTATTCCAGAGCTGAAAATTGGATATCTTTATACATACTGGGGTCCATTAGTAAGTTAAATATTGTCATTGTTTCGGTGTGCCTATGTAAGCTCAACTTTTATTTAATAAATTGTGTTCTCAGGCATTATTACTTGAATTGCTTGTTATTACTTAACATAGGTTTTATAAAGCATGTTACTTTTTTGCTAAAATTTAAATAAAAATTATATAAAATATAGGTATATGTTATAATTTTACATACATGTATCTGTATACTAGGGATGGAGTGAAGTATCAGTATCGGCATATTTTTAAGTATCGGTATCGGTAAAAATTTTGTATAGAAGTAAAGTATCGGTAGTGGTATCAGCATATTTTTAGGTATCGGGTATCAGTAAAAATTTTGGTATCGCTCCATTCCTACTGTATACTAATAACAAACCAGATTTTTAACTCATCTGATAAAATAAAGCTGATAAGCAATGCATATGAAATATATCTTAGGTAAACCTTTTTAACTTCAGTTAAACAGTTTTAATACATAAGGAATATAAAATTCATTAAATTCTTGGGGTGAATTTTTTTGAGAATATGATCTGTGTAACGTTACTGAAGCAATTTCTTTGAGGATAATTCTACATTGTATATAAGTAAATGAAGGATATTTAAAAATTCTTTGTCATTACAAACCCTTTTATTAAACTTATTTAAAGATTTTATATAATGAGCATTTCTTTTAGCATTGGAAATATATTATCGCCAATTACATATTTTTACCTTTCAGGGATTTGTTATTGCTGTAACTATGATCAGAGAAGCTATTGATGATTTGCGAAGGAGGAAGAGAGATCAGGATGTTAATCAACAAATGTATGTTAAGTTAACTCAGTTTGGTGGTGAAAAGAGCATAGCTAGCTCTGCCATTCGGGTTGGGGACTTTATTGTAGTGGAAAAGGTTTGTCAAAAAATTTTGTATATTTATTTATTTATGTATTATTTATTTTTGTTTGGACTCGATTATATACTCTTTATAGTTAATGTTTTGATTCTAAGAGTATTTTATTTAGAAATTTGCCTCAAGGTTTATATATATATATATATATATATATATATATATATATATATATATATATATATATATATATATATATATATATATATATATATATATATATATATATATATATATATATATATAAAGAATCAGAGAGTTCCAGCTGACCTCGTATTTCTGAGAACAACTGAAAGCAGTGGTACATGCTTCATTCGAACTGATCAGTTAGATGGGGAAACTGATTGGAAATTGAAAATTGCTCTCCCATGCACTCAAAAACTAGAGAAAGATGAAGATCTGTTCAGCACTGATGCTACTGTGTTTGCTGAAAAACCTCAGAAAGACATCTATAGTTTTATTGGAACATTTCGCAAAGTTAGTACTATATATTGCTGAAGGTCTACTAATTCTTTCAAATGACCTTTTAAGTTTTGTATCGCAAGTTTCAGAGTAATTTTTTGTTCTGTAAATATTACTGTATTTTCCATGCATATTATTCTGTAGTGGAATATTTTGAGCTGAAATGATTTGAAAATGAAGCGGGGAAATTCTTGAGTATCTGAAAAAATTTGAATATACATTGTATTATGAAGTACATTCCCTTTGTAAGATATTAGAGTTAAAGTTTATATTTCTCAGAAGCGAAATTTATAATTTAGTATAATAGACTGAAAAATTTTATTTTTTAAAAGTTCCTTTATTTTTTTGACACGACAATTTTTATTTTTATTTGCAGAATGACAGTGAAACAGAAGAATCTTTAGGTGTCCAAAATACAGTATGGGCCAATACTGTTGTTGCCTCAGGAAAAATTGTAGGATTAGTTGTTTACACAGGATCAGAAACAAGAGCGGCCATGAATAATTCTACTCCGAGGTCTAAAGTTGGTTTAATTGATCTGGAAGTAAATAATTTGACCAAAGTTTTGTTCATCGCAGTAATTGCTCTGTCTTTTGTAATGATATGTTTAAAAGGATTTGGAGGTCCCTGGTACAGATACTTCTTTAGATTCCTTCTTCTCTTCTCTTACATTATTCCAATTAGGTATGCAAAAATTTTACACTTCATAAGAATCTAATATGATAAGATTAATCTTTCCTTTCCTAGTTAAAGGTTAATGAAACATAAAAGACTTTTGTATCAGAGACTTTGCATTCACAAGATAAATTATATAAAGATTTGAACAAATATCTTGTATTTTTTTTAGCTTGACATATATTCAGATAGTTTTTGCAACTACAACATTCCTCATAGATAATATTTTCCAATTTTTTTCTATTTCCAGTTTAAGGGTAAATTTAGATGTAGGGAAAAGTTATTATTCATGGTGTATTCAGAGAGACAAAGAAATCGAAGGCACTGTTGTAAGATCTACAACAATTCCAGAAGAACTTGGTCGGATAACTTATTTACTCTCTGATAAAACTGGAACTTTAACACAGAATGAAATGGTTTTTAAAATGTTGCATCTTGGATCTGCCGCATATGGAACACAGACTTTTGATGAGGTAAAATAAATTTTTTTTATCTTCCCTTTTCGTTTTTTTCACCATTTTTTTTTTTCTATTTCATTTTCCTCTTTTTTTTCCCTCTATTTCATTTTCCTCTTTTTTTCTCTCTTTTTCTTTCCTTTTTCTTTATTCTTCTCGAACATGAAATATAACAAAATAATATAAATTTATATATAAATGAAATATTTTTAATTTTAGGTTGAAAATCATTTGAGAAACTTTTTTAGTGCTAAAGAAACTTCTAAAACCTCGAATATCCGTCGTACAATTGTAACCAAAGTTGGAGAAGCAGTGAAAGCTCTTGCTTTATGTCACAATGTTACTCCAGCTCATGAGGAGAATGAAAACAACAAGAAAAATGTTTTATATCAAGCTTCAAGCCCTGATGAAGTAAAGTTTTAAAATTAGTTTTGAGTATACATGCTTTGTTATAATCAAAATCAAGACTAATTTATCTTTCTACTTTTTTTGAAAAATCTTTTTAATTTATTATTTAAAAGATTTAATAAAATTTTATACTTTATTTTTACTAGATTCATTTTTATTTGATTTTTCTAAAATAATTTATCTCTCGTTCCTTCATTTTATTTCTTATTATTATTTATGAACATGTTTTATTTTCTTGCCATTAAGGATATATGGACTCCCTTATTTCCATTTTCTTACTTTTGCAGTAATAAAAAGTTCCTCAAAAGTAGAAACATAACTTTATTAAATTTTAGGTCTGTACATGCTTTCCTTTACGCGGTATCCTATATACTTGTAAAGTTGTACCAGATATATCCACCATTATGAAGTGTATTTATATCACTATTCTCCTCTCCTCTCTTTTCATTACGCAAAAAAGTATGTATCAAGAGGTTTTCCAGAAAAATTTTGATACTTTTCTCCTTGAGTTGAAAACATATTACAAAGATCATTGGGGTAAAGATCCATTTCTTCCAGCACCTCCTTTGAAAATAACTTTTCATATCTTTACTCTTAGATTTGTATTGTTAAAGGAAATTCTTCTGAGCTTATAAATTGATCGCGTACCTTCTCACACATTTTGTGAAATTTCATGTGATTCGTTATCTTGTGGGAAAAAAAATATCAATGATTTGGATGTTGCTGCAAAGCAACCTGCAAGATTCTCCCCATTACCTACCTCATCCTCACCCAGACATAATTTTCAAATCTTTTTTAACAAAATATACTTTTAATCAGTCGAAACTTTCCAAATAGGGCAAACTAAACCAGAGCTTAAGATATGAACCACCATCTAGTCACAAAGATAAGCCAGTAAAGTGATTTTTGTTCTACTTTGAATAGGACATAAAGGTGATCTAATTGTAAGTCTGTATTTAAAAAAGTCTCAATGGAAAATATATGATATAAACAGCACAGCCTTGTAAATATATATCTATGGAATATCAATAATAATAATAACAGTTCACTGTTAATGGTTTTCATCACTTCTGACTTTCTTTTTAAAATTAATGCGATTTTTATCTCTTTAACTAATTAAGTTCCCTTGTCAGCTGTGGCGCTCTTTCAACTCCCAAATATATTTATTTTTAATTTATTAAAACTTAATCCATTTGAATTCGTAAATATTGTGTAACCCAACAAGGAAGTATATATATATATATATATATATATATATATATATAATATATATATATATATATATATATATATATATTATATATATATATATATATATATATATATATATATATATATATATATATATATATATATATATATGTAGATTGCATTAGTAAAGTGGACAGAACAAGTTGGACTAACATTAGTTCACAGGGACCTTCAAACGCTTACCCTTAAAACTCCTTCAGGCAAGCTGTCATCCTTTTCGGTATTACAAATATTTCCTTTCACTTCAGAGACAAAGAGGATGGGAATTATTGTTAAGGTTTGTTTTATTACTTTAAAAAGCATTCATTTAATTTTCAGTTCATATTGTTCTCTAGTTTAGTTTCAAATTATATTACAATTAATATTATTGGATTATATACATTATAATATTGTAAATGTAAACAGCTATATATACTTTTTGATTATTTAAAATGCTTGAATTTATAATTTATCTATAAATTAGTTATTTTTTTTCAGGAGAACGATACTGGAGATATTACACTATATATAAAAGGCGCAGATACAGTAATGAGCTCAATGGTTGAATATAATGATTGGTTAGACGAAGAGTGTACTAATTTAGCTAATAAAGGACTCCGAACCCTAGTTATTGCCAAGAAATCACTCACTGTAGAGCAGTATGAACAGTTCGAGGTTTGTATGAAATTTCTTATAAAAATTTGGGAATTTGTTAGTTTTCGAAATATAATTCAAACTGTGGAAACTATATTTGAATATTTTAAATTCATATGGTATATTGTTTCCTTTTGAGTTTATATATATATATATATATATATATATTATATATATATATATATATATATATATATATATATATATATATATATATATATATATATATATATATATATATATATATATACGCTCGATACATCCTTTCATACAGCTATGATATCGAAAACACACAATTTTAAACTTCGTATATCTTTAATATTCCTGATGTTTCTTTTTCTTATGATTTCTTGGAAGGGTTCATTACTTTTCTTTCTAAACTTGTTAGAAATTGGGCGTTTCTTCACGCCACCCCAATTGCTTTCTCTTTATTGGGATGTTCTCCTCCTCTGTATGGAATATCAGAGTGGTTTATCTCTCACAAATATCCCTGAAAAGGTGAAGTCTAAGGTTTTTCATTTTATTCAGTTGTTTCTCTCTAAGTAACTCGTTAGTATCTCTCTGCCTATAGATTTTGTTGCTTCAATATCTCTATAATATCGCTGTTAAACGGACACTTCTACTAGACTCTCCAATTGCATACCTCCTTCATTGAGGAGGGATTTTGCGTCACTCCTTTCTACACTATCCTTTCTCTGATCAATTCTCTTACCATAGACCTGACCACTGTGCTGAATCTTATATTGTACTCTACTAGTAAAGTCCTGAACACATTTCCTTATTCCAATCTCCCAACTACCTTTGATTTGCACACCTTTAAATGCCATTTATTGGGACATGTCCGCTTTTAATTTGGTCCTTCTGGAAAATTTCTCAACTTGTGAAAATTTGCAGACCTCGACCTTAGACCCACAGTGTGTATATATATAATATATATATACCCCACAGAGACTAACACAGCCTCCATCGTCCACCGGCGCCTTTTACAAACAGAACCTAAATCACATCCCCCTCCTCCCCCCAATACCACAACAACCAAACTATACACACTCAACTAACACATTCATGCTTGATCAACAGACCTCCAAACAACACACTAAACGAACCCCCCCCCGAAATAAACCCCGACTTCAACAACCTCCCAAGACACTTACAAACCTCACTTGCAAGATTGAGATGCGGACACCACCCAAACCTACAACATTACAAACACAAATTCAAAATAAACCAGGCAGCATCTCCCACCTGTACTAGATGCGGAATGGCCCCGGAGACCGTGAAACACTTTCTATTACGCTGTCCTTCCAACTCTCGCCCCAAAATCTTCTGGGGCATCACTTCTTTGAAGGATCTCTGGACGAGACCGACTGCGGCAGGAAGCTTCATTAGCGAAGTGGCCGCCTCAACATGGGGTGGTCAGGGGGTGAGAAGGTAAAAAAAAAAAAAAAAAAAAAAAAAAGGTATATATATATATATATATATATATATATATATATATATATATATATATATATATATATATATATATATATATATATATATATATATATATATATATATATATATATATATATATATATATATATATATATATATATATATATATATATTATATATATATATATATATATATATATATATATATATATATATATATATATATATATATATATATATATATATATAGCAAAGGCTTAAAGCAGCAAGCTTAAGCATAGTTGATAGGGCAAGTAGAATTGCAGCTGTAATTGAGAGTTTAGAATGTGACTTGAGCCTTTTATGTCTCACTGGTGTTGAGGACAAACTTCAAAACAATGTGAAACAGACTCTTGAAGTACTTCGTAATGCAGGAATGAAAGTAAGATAATTTTAAAGTTTTGGTTCATGTTGAAGTTTGGAAAATGTCATGTTTATAACATTCAGTACTTTCTTGTATTTAGTATTTTTGCAACAATGCGTACGGTAGGTATATCTTTCTTACTAATCCTTTGCCAGATATGGATGTTAACTGGTGACAAATTAGAAACTGCTACATGTATAGCTAAGAGCTCTCGTCTGGTTTCTCCAACTCAATCTTTACATGTGTTTGGTAACGTTTCTAGTAGACAGGAAGCTCACAGGGAACTACAAATTCTTAGTAGGAAAACGGATTCGGCTGTTATAATTAAGGTAATTTGATTAAAAAATGGTAAATAATCTGTATATATTGTTTATTATAAAATATCGCTTAAATTTGACTCATTTGCAAGCTAGACATTGAATAGTTGTGTAAAGGAGATTCTGTACTTTTTCAAAATGGAATAAAATTGAAGTATTGCAATTTTTTTTATAGGGGGAGTCTCTTGATCTTTCTTTGCAATATTATGAACATGAATTAATGGAGTTGGCTGTTCAGTGTCCGGCAGTCGTTGTGTGCAGATGTTCACCTACTCAGGTTTGTGAAATTCTGTTATTACTATCGTTATACTAATACGTTATTGATGATAATGGTAAAAGTGCTTGTATGTTCATTAATGGACTCTATATATATATATATATATATATATATATATATATATATATATATATATATATATATATATATATATATATATATATATATATATATATATATATCATTGTAATATTTTAATTTTAGAAAGCTCTTGTGGTAAAACTAATAAAGCGACACACAGGAAAAAGAACAGCTGCCATTGGGGATGGAGGCAATGATGTAGCAATGATACAGGCAGCAGATGTTGGCATTGGAATAGTTGGGAAGGCAAGTTTTAATGTTTTATTATATTTTTTTGTTGATATTTTTAATGCTTGTAAGAAATAGAGCAAGATAAACTATTTTCAAACCACCTCTACAGATTTTTTTTTCTTTTTTTTTTAGTTTTAAAAGTCTGTTTATAGATCTCATTCATAATTTCTTCATTTCAACATGAATTATTGTTTTATGTATTATTATTATTATTATTATTATTATCATTATTATTATTATTTGCTTGCCTATTTTTATACCTTTCGTCTTAGGAAGGACGTCAAGCGTCATTAGCTGCAGATTTCAGTGTACTTCAGTTCGAGTTCATATCACGACTGTTTCTGGTACACGGTCGGTACTCCTATAAGCGCTCCGCAGCATTATCACAGTTTGTCATGCATAGAGGTCTTATCATTTCAACAATTCAAGCTATTTTCTCTTCCATTTTTTATTTTTCAAGTGTTGCTCTTTATCAAGGGTTCCTTATGGTTGGGTAAGAATTTGAAAGATTTTTGTATTTATACCTCGGAAAACAGTTCCTTGATTTGGTTTTCAGTTTGGTCAGTTTTTTTTCCTTGTAAAAGTGTGTTTTATTTTAAGTATAACATGAAATGGATGACATTTTCAAAAGTACATTTTAGTGAATGACATAAGAAATGAACTTTTTCAGTATTTTCAATATTTTGTTTAGGTACGCTACACTTTATACAAACTTTCCCGTATTTTCTCTCGTACTTGATCGCGATGTTTCACCGAAAATCGCTCTATCTTATCCAGAAGTTTATAAAGAATTGACGAAAGGGAGAAGCTTATCCTACAAAACCTTCTTCATGTGGGTTCTTATAAGTATTTATCAAGGTAAGGTTCCTAGTTTTATACCTATAATCAGTTGTTAATTTTGTGTTTTGCCTTTTTTTATATATATATATATATATATATATATATATATATATATATATATATATATATATATATATATATATATATATATATATATATATATATATATATATATATATATATATATATATATATATATATATATATATATATATATATATATATATATATATATATATATATATAATATATATATATATATATATATATATATATATATATATATATATATATAGTTTTTGATATGAAACACACTTGATATTGTAAAAATATATCTGAAGAATGTTTTTATTTTCTGTATCTATTTTCGGGTACATTGTTTTGGAAACATCTTTAATATTAAATTCTTTTTCTCAATATGTAATATTATTTTATTATTATTATTATTATTATTTATTATTATTATTATTATTCCTAGTTACTATTATTATTATTAATTTTTATTTTTATTTATTTTTTTTTTTTTTTTTTTTTTTTAATTTGTTTTTATTTTATTTTTTAAAAAACATTTTTTTTTTTTTTTTTTTTTTTTTTTTTTTTTTTTTTTTTTTTTTTTTTTTTTTTTTTTTTTTTTTTTTATAATATTTTTTAAAAATTATAAAATATTTGATACGATTATTGTGTTGAAGAAGATATTTTTTTTAGGTGGTATACTTATGTATGGAGCGATGCTTCTCTTTGATGAAGAATTATTGCATATTGTCAGCATTAGTTTTACGGCTTTAATTCTAACTGAACTTTTAATGGTTGGACTAACTGTAAGAACATGGCACCCTTTGATGGTAGTGGCTCACTTGTTGTCCCTTGGATCTTATGCATTGTCTTTAGTGTTCATGCAATATTTTGGTAAGTAAAGCTAATTTAATGTTTAAATACTTTCCGAGTACTTGGATTTGTTTTATTTATGTATATATTTATTTAAACAGATTGGAACTTTATACAGTCAAAAGATTTTTGGTGGAAAGTTGTGGTCATTACTTTGGTGTCTTGTTTGCCACTCTATATACTGAAGTTCTTATCCAGAAAATTTACGCCACCCACTTACTCAAAGTTGGAAGAGCTTAATACCATTGGGAACTCTGCAGCGAATACACGAAGATATACTTAGGGGATGCACCAACTAAAGAGATCGTAGACTAACGCTGCTTCGGTTTCCAAATCATTATTTTTTTATACATATGAATCTAATTCTAGTCTAGGTTATCATTCTAGCTTAATTTTAAAAAAGGATATAAAAATATGTATTTTTTGTTAGCTCTGAAACCAAATATTTTTTATATTTATAGTCTGTAAATATCTCTTGACTTCATTCCTGTTTGTATTTCATTTAATTATTATTATTAAAATATATATATATATATATATATATATATATATATATATATATATATATATATATATATATATATATATATATATATATATATATATATATATATATATATATATATATATATATATATATATATATATATATATATATATATATATATATATATATATATATATATATATATATATATATATATATATATATATATATATATATATATATATATATATATATATATATATATATATATATATATATATATATATATATATATATATATAATCTAAATGCACTTATGCAAATAATTATAATAAATTATTTTTCATTGGGGTAATAATAATAATAACAATTATAATAATAATTAATAATAATCATTATTGCATTAATGCATATCAATTCTTTTGGGCATAATTTTTATGATGATTTAAAAATTATTGAAATCATTGTTCTTGTTTTTCTTTCTATATCGGCTTAAATTGTCTAAACATTTATATTTATTAGACAAAATATGTTTTCATTTTACCATTCTCTTTGTGGGAAGATAGAGAGGCTGGTGGGAGAAGAGAGATAAATTCAAGCGTGTTTTTGACATTTCTTTGCTAGCTTTTATTTACCGAAATTAATAAATTTTTACCTATTTTTTTGTTATTAATAGATTGATGGTAAATGTTGTGATGAATAACCAATTGGGTGGGGTGGAATGAGTTATTGAGCAGATTGTACTGTATTTTTTCAAGCTTTAAGCAATAATTATGTAGGCTTATTAGGACTTTATTAAGGTTTTAACATTATTATTATTATTATTATTATTATTATTATTATTATTATTATTATTATTATTATTATTATCGTTTTATTACTGTATTTAGTAAACTTTAAAATTATTCCGAATTTACTAAATAGTAGTGTGTATGAATGTTAATTTTATATATATATATATATATATATATATATATATATATATATATATATATATATATATATATATATATATATATATATATATATATATATATATATATATATATATATATATATATATATATATATATATATATATATATATATATATATATATATATATGAATAATAATTTACATATTTTATATTTCCATTATATATATATATATATATATATATATATATATATATATATATATATATATATATATATATATATATATATATATATATATATATATATATATATATATATATATATATATATCTCGTTTTTTAATTTACTTCGTAACGAATGCGTAGTTTCCTAATCATTTTGTATTTTAAGTATTTTTGTGTAACGGATTTGGTAATGTTTTATTGTTTAAAATTAAATTTTGACATTCAGGTTTACGTTATTATAATGCATATTTGGCGAAGGTTCATTGAATTATGGTTAATGATAAACTTGAAAGAAGGTTCATTCCTCAATAATGAGCTAGAGTCCTTGAGATATAAAAGAAGGGAAAGAAAGTTGGGCAGAAAACTTGATAAGTTGACATGTTGGATGCCACAATTTTTTTTTTTTGAAATTCCTTGGATTGATTCTTAAAATGCCTCATCTCTCAAAAAATTACAGACAAAATGTAAACTTAAGATGTTCAAAATAGCAGCAAATAATCTTTAAAAGGGAAAAAAAATTAATTTTTTTTGTTTGTGATGATTTTTTTTCTTAAATTTTAACAAATTTAATTAGAAGATTTTGATATTTGTTTAATATTTTTTGACGCATTAATTTTCGGTAAAAATCTGTGAAGTGAAGATCAAACTAGTATATCCTTACCTAACTCACCTTACTCCTGTAGGTGCGAGCACCTGTCAGCAGGATCTTACGAGGAAGATCCTAGAGTTTCTTGGGCCCTACGGCGGTTACCGCTGGCTGGGTCAGGCCTATCGCGGATGCCGGAGAGTTTTCCCATCAGTGGCAAGAGCACTCCACTGATGTACTCGTTTAACGATTGAGTCATTCGAAGCAAAGCGCAAGGAGAAACCGCTCACATTTCCCGTTCCGGCCAGGCCCCTTACCTATTTGTTTTAATCAAATTCGTTTTTGCTCTGCAGACCTTGAAAGCATTCTACACCAGGAAAAAGTTACTAAGAATGCTTCATGCGCTACGGATAATCGGTTATCCTCTGCTGTATTCGCCATTTCCTCTTTGTTCTTCCCGTTACTTTCCGAATCTCAGATGTGGTTTCCTCCCATCGCCCAATTACACTCCTCGGCTCCAAAATAGCTTCAAGAAACAACAGCAAGATTGTTGGTCTTGAAATTATAGAGAAAAATCTTTGCACTAAGAAAATCAAATATTAAATGGAATTTAGACTATTGCCGCCCTCTTCATCAATAGTAGGTCTTGTTCTCCTCTTTATGGATGACATCATCCTCATACACAGACACTACAACATTAAAATTTCCATCCCCATGTCAGTTCTAACTATTTTTCGCAATTTATTCGATTGACAACGCTTTGTCGACGTAACACTTTGGCTCTACCAGTCTCAATTCCTCTCTATGAAAAACTTATCCTGTCACATGATACAAATTTCCATAACAGGTAATTTCATTATCCTCGATCCTTTTCGTTTGCTCTAGAAATAAGCCTGGAGCTAGTTCTTCAGCCCAGAATAGCCGCTT
>SEYY01001183.1:5000-15000 GCA_009176605.1 Armadillidium nasatum
TAATTTTTATTGTTTTTTTTTTATTGTTTTTATTTTAGTGGTTTTTATTATATATATATATATATATATTATATATATTATATATATATATATATATATATATATATATATATATATATATATATATATATATATATATATATATATATATATATATATATATATATATATATATATTAATATTAGAGGTGTCATTAAAGTGGGTTTTTTGTAATCTGGGGTTGCAAATTTTTTTTTATGCGGATGAGAATTCTTCAACATTTTATCTAATATACTTTATGAAAATATAAAATTTTAAAACTGTAATTAAAAAACGGATTGAAAATTTGAAATACTTGCTTTAAATTTTGGCCAAGTAATGATTTCTAATTCTGAAGAAAAAAAAGGAGCATATAAAAGGCGGCAAGTTTTTTTGGACGCGTTTGAACTCGTTACAGTGATGATGCAAAAGTGCTCAACTCGTAATGCATTTTAAAGTATGTTCAACTCAAAATGCGTCTCGTCATTTACCGTTTATACCTCGGTAGACAGGATTTATTTTTAAAACAGAATTTTCCAAGGATTTTCACTATTAAGTACATTGATTTTTTAATTATATACTATGCTTTCACCACAAAAATTTTCGTTTAGAACGCTGCTGAAGAAAAATTTAGTCTACTGACAAGGTGAACGAATTTGAAATATTTTTTATTTCAACTATTACAATTTATTAGTATATACTTTATTATGTTCTCTTCTTTTTTCATTTGAATACAAATAAACTAAATTATCAACTTTATTTTGTTTTCATTCTTTTGATCATCTTTGTGCTTGATACTAAAGAAAATTTATCACATCTCTCACACTATAATTGATTTATTTCTTCCTTTCTGGATCTTCAGAGCTGGTTCTCAAACAGCTTTTTTTTTTTTTTTTTTTTTTTTTTTTTTTTTTTTTTTTTTTTTTTTTTTTTTTTTTTCAAGCTGAATTGTAATTTCTTTAGTCCCCCTTGAAAGCAATTGATCAAAGTTATATTTCGCCTTTTTCTTCACAGATGAGGAAAATAAACTTGGATTTGCACTCTGAATATTACGAAGGTTTCTACTGTGAAAATATCTTGGAAGCTTTTAAAGCGTGAATTTCATATCGCTACACTTCCAAGTGTTAATTTTTTTTCATTTCGGTAACATTTTTGAAGCAAATTATCTGTTTCAGAACACGACTGGAATATGATAAGTGCAATTTTTTTCCCTCATAATCTCTGTTGAGAGGATCCCATTATTTCGCTCACTACAATTAAACTACCTAGTAAAAACCACACCATGATGTGTGATTTGTTCTATGTACAAGGATGGGAAATACCCCCATATGAAACAAGGAACTAAGATGGCGCAATGAAATTTGAGTGACTAAACTCTTTTAAGATTCTAGGAGCTTCTAATACACCTAATAAATTACTTTGCGTCTCCCTAGTCACTTGCTTTGTATAAGAGTATTTCCCAACTTGTATGTAGTATGAATCACACATCAGAAGTAGTCTCACTCACTCAGCTCTTGAAAAGTTGCAGTCTAGAGCTTTTCGTCACATCAGTTCTGCTCCAGCCTTTGTCTGACCTTCGGACTGCTACATTTTTCTACAAATACCATCTCTATTATATAATGACCGCACTCTTATGAAATATTTTTGGTCAGCATAACTCATCCTTTGAGGAGGCTTATGAGATTCGTCTTTCCGGAACGATATCAGCCCTTCTCTGTTCTACTCTCTGACTTCATACATTAAATAATAAAATGAAGAAACGAACAAATAAAAATGTAGATAAAAATAAGTAAAATCAAAATAAATAAATATATAAATAAAAAAAAAAAATTTTATTTAACAAATTTCTTCCAATTTTTTGAAAATGTTTTTGACGAAAGTTTTTTTTTTTTTTTAAATCTAAAAACATAAAATTCCTTTTTCTTTATTCTGCTATCCAGTTGTTCGAATTTTATTTTTATGTGTATTTTATTTTATTTATATTTTAAAATTTTAATAATATATACTTATTTATATTTTTTATTTTATATTATTATACATTTTATATATATATATATATATATATATATATATATATATATATATATATATATATATATATATATATATATATATATATATATATATATATATATATATATATATATATATATATATATTTTTTTTTTTTTTTTTTTTTTTTTTTTTTTTTTTTTTTTTAATTTTTTCCTTTTTCGTTTCTTATTTTATTTTTCATTTATTTTATTCATTTTATCTTTGTCAGTCTATTTGTTTGTTTGTGTGAGTGTGTGTGTGTGTGTGTGTGTGTGTGTGTGTGTGTGTGTGTGTGTGTTCGTTAGTTTGTTTTCAAAAATATCTATTCGTAAAATGTGTTTAAATTTATATGTATATGTTGAAAAATATTTTCACAAAATATTTAAAAATGTTTATATATGATTATTATTATTATTATTATTATTATTATTATTATTATTATTATTATTATTATTATTATTATTATTTCTGATTGTCTTTTACTTCTTTCACTTTTTTAATAGTATTTTTCAATATTTTATATTTATTTTTAAATACATTTTTATGACTTTAAATACTTATTATTTTAAATGCATCTTAATGACATCTATATTAATTTAAAACTTCCTATTTTCCAATGCTAATTTTCTAGATTGAAAATGATAAACCTTTATTACATAGCAGTTTAATGAAATAAGAGTTTAATTAAAAGATAATATTTATAGTAAGTTATTAAGAATATTTTTAATACTTTATTAATAACGTTCTTAATCAAGGCATATTTTGTGGAATATACTTTAAAGTTTAACTACGATCTTTTACTTCTTTAATTTTTTTTTAAGTTAGACATATTTATATTTTTTAATAATTCTTATTACCATGTTAATAGAGTTTATTAATTACATTTTTATATATATACTCTTTTCAATAAACTCTTTTAACTACGATCTTTTACTTCTTTAATTTTTTTTAAGTTAAAGACATATTTATATTTTTTAATAACTCTTATTACCATTTTAATAGAGTTTATTAATTACATTTATATATATATATACTCTTTTCAATAAACTCTTTTAACTACGATCTTTTACTTCTTTAATTTTTTTTTAAATTAAAGACATATTTATATTTTTTAATAACTCTTATTACCATTTTAATAGAGTTTATTAATTACATTTTTTTATATATACTCTTTTCAATAAACTCTTTTAATAAATATTCTTCAATCAATTTTAAACATAGACTCTTTTGAGTGTGTTCCTTTCAGTATACATTAATATACTTTAGTATACTTGCTATATACTTTAATATTTTAATTGAAATGAAATAAAAATGACCTTAATATTATATTTTAAATATAGTCTTTCTTTAATAAACTATTCTTATATATACTCTTTTTTTTTTTTTAATCTATTTTTAGCATAAATTTTTTTCCTAGACTTTTTGAATATACTTTTTAACATACTTTTATCAATATCTTTAATAAAACATTTAAATTTTTATATATATACACTTTTCAATAAACTCTTTTTTTATATAAATATTCTTCAACCAATTTTTAACATAGATTTTATGTATAGACTCTTTTTGAATATATTCTTATTACCATTTTAATAAAATTTATTAATTGCATAAATTCATTACTGTTTTCATAAATATTCTTCAACCAATTTCAAGCATAGCTTTTATGAGTAGACTCTTTTTGAATATACTCTTATTACCATTTTAATAAAGTTTATTAATTACATTTTTATATATACTTTTTTCAATAAACTTTTCATAAATATTCTTCAACTAATTTTAAACATAGATTTTATGAGTAGACTCTTTTTGAATATACTATTATTACCATTTTAATAGAGTTTATTAATTTTTTTTAATAAAAAAAAAAATAAAAAAAAAATAAAATAAAAAAATAAAAAATTCTATTAAATTTAATTTTAGAAAGAAAGTGATGACCCCTTTATAATGAACGTCAAACAAACAAATTATCCCCTTTGCAGACGAGTCTAATTATCCTCATAACAATTAATTGGTTTACACAATTAACCGACTGAGGATAATGAACTTGTATATATATATATATATATATATATATATATATATATATATATATATATATATATATATATATATATATATATATATATATATATATATATATATATATATATATATATATATTATGACAGCCATAATTTCCTCACACACACACATTCACACTTTATCTCCCTAACCACTTATCACTGCTCTCCATCTTTCTCAATTCTTCGCTGTTCTCCTACCTTTGTCCGCATTCAAATCTCTTCCCCCTAAAATCTCCCTCACCCCATCCACCCACCTCCATCTCAACCTTCCCTTCCCCCTTCCTCCTTCCACCTTGGATCTCATGCCTCCACCCTCTCTATCCTGTCCTCATTCATTCTACACATATTTCCAAACCACTTTAAAACACCCACCTTCACTCTGCCCCACTATTCCCCTCCTATCCTGTCCTCATTCATTCTACACACATGCTCAAACCACTTTAAAAAGCCCACCTCCACTCTGCCCACTATTCCACTCCTTCATCTATACGTCTCCCTTATTCTTGCGTTTCTAATTATATAAACCCTCTTTAACCCACAAATAGCCCTCAATTCCTTCATTTCAAAAACATCTAATCTTTTCCTCTTTCGAACATTTTCATCCATGGTTCACACCCATACATTACAAATGGCAAACATATACTATCAAACATCTTACTTTTATTTCCTTCGGTATAACTCTTTAATCCCCCATCACTTTCATTCCATCTTTCATTTCATTCAATCTCTCTCTCTCTCTCTCTCTCTCTCTCTCTCTCTCTCTCTCTCTCTCTCTCTCTCTCTCTCTCTCTCTCTCTCTTTCTTTCTTACTCTAACTTTTTTCCCATCATCCTTTAACTTTTATTTTCGCCACCACCAAGTATGGGTCCGAGATAACCATTGCAGCTCCCTCATTACGTTGACATCTAAAAAAACTTACTCTATATATATATATATATATATATATATATATATATATATATATATATATATATATATATATATATATATATATATATATATATATATATATATATATATATATATATATATATATATATATATATATACATGTGTGTGTGTGTGTGTGTGTAGGTGCGTGAGCGCGTGTGTTTGTATTCATAAAAGGAAGCAAGTGTGAAAATTCTCACGGAATTATGCTGTCTCCGTTATCTCCTGTTTCTATTTTTCTTTTAATATTGCAGGAAACATGGACTTTCAAAATCAAAGTTGGATTTCAATCCATTCTTTTATTATTATTATTATTATTATTATTATTATTATTATTATTATTATTATTATTATTATTATTATTATATATTTTTTAAATAAATTCTTTAATTAAAGAAAGAGACGCTTAAGTGAAACAACTGAAACATATTAGGTTAGGTCAAACTAGGTTAGGTTAGGTTAGGTTAAGTTAGGTCAAGTTAGGTTAGGTTAGTATTGGGTTGGGTAGTGTTGGATTAACTCAAGTTAGGTTAGTGTGGATTATATTATTATTCCTCTTAAGGAGACCGTATAAGCGGTGAAGGAAGGGTAAATGGACTATCTTCATAGAGAACCATTTTAAAGGAAAAGCCTTGTTCTATCTTTTCTGTTTCTTTGAGAAAAATCTATGAGAAAGTTTTTTTTTTACCGGGTTTTGAACCCACCCCATTTTTTTTTTCTGACTTTTTTTACAAAATCCTTCATAAAATACATAATATTTAATATTTTTTTCTGCTTTTTTCGTTTAGGAACTGGAAACATATGTAGCTTTTAAAAAAATGCTTAAAAAAGTTGATAGCTTTTGGTATAAGTAGTTTGATATTCGCCTAAACTCATTTGAGGATTTTTTTTTTCAACTGTTGATTAATTTCACTCGATTTTTATTTGATCCAGAGTATATCCCCAGTTCAAACTTCGTTGGTACCTTCCTCCATGTGTTTCTAGTTCACACAGAAAATTTAAAAAAATACTATGAGAAACTTTTTTTTTGGCAAATTTTTTTTCTCTAAGAAATGATATTTCGGAAAAATAACCAAAAGGTAAAATCGTAATTTGACTTTTCATATCTCAGCAACCATTTGGAGTTATGAAAAACTAATTACATATTTGGAATTAGGAGGACATTTGCTATAAGAATAACGAAAAATAATTACAAAACTAAGGAAAATTTTTTTTCCTAATTACGGTCCCTTTTTAAAATTTTTTCAAGGTCATTCTACAATAGGCTTTTTCTCAGGAACCGCTTGGAATTATGAAAAACTAAATACAGATTTGGAATCAGCATAGGTTTTACTATAAAACTGCTGAAAAACATTAATAAAATTTCCCCCAAAAGTTGGGGTCAATATTGGTGGGGTTCTCCCCGTTTGAGAATTTTTTAGTGGTCATATCTCGGCAACCGTTTGGAAATATGCAAAACTAATTACATATTTGGAATCAGCAGAAAATTTGCTATAAGAATAATGAAAAATAATTACAAAACTAGAGAATTTTTTTTTACTATATAGGGTCCCTTTTTTCAATTTTTTCAAGGTCATTCTACAAGGGTTACTTTAAAAGGCTTTTTCTCAGGAACCGCTTGGAATTTTAAAAAACTGATCACAGATTTGGAATCGGCATAGATTCAACTATAAAACTGATGAAAAAAAAAAAAAGGTTTAATCATAATTTAGTCACCCCCCCAAAAGGACGATGTCCCGTTTATTCGGCACCCTTAAAACACAAGTCCGAAGCTTCAATTTTAAGCTATGTAAAATGTTAGAATCGAATTGGATCCCAGAATTTTTTTCTTTTCTTTTTTTTTCATTTCCATACTCCTAATAAATAATGATAATAAAACTATATAAAAATGCAAAAAAAAAAAAAATTGTATTTTCTTGTTAAGGTTTAGAACCTCTATCTAACACCCCCCCCCCATAGCCCTCTCCCTCTCCCATCCTCTCCTCTCTTCTGGAAAATGTTTCACTCTACTTATTTCATGTTTCACAATAATTACAACTGTTAATTTAGAATTTATTTAAATGTTACACTGGCTTCCATTTCCAAATGGAGAGAGAGAGAGAGGAGAGAAGAAAAAATAAACGAAAAGAGATATATATATATATATATATATATATATATATATATATATATATAATATATATATATATATATATATATATATATATATATAATTATATATATATATATATATATATATATATATATATATATATAATATATATATATATATATATATATATATATATATATATATATATATATATATATATATATATATATATATATATATATATATATATATATATATATATATATATATATATATATATATATATATATATATAGGTAGGTAGGGAGAACAACTGGCAGAGAGGTATTAATGGACTAGATTAACAGTTTATCTATCGATATTAACGGTAGATAGGTCGGTACTCATGCTTCCACGATCTTCCTGAGCCTTTTTTGAAGGGAATTTGAAAGGAATTCAACTCAAGTTCTTTCATAAGGCCTTTTTGAAGGGTTTTTGAATGGAATTCCACAGGAACGATTTACCTGGAATTCGAACCAGAGCCACTGAAACATTCGAAGGGTTATCTGTTGGCCCTTCAAGACCTCACGATCTTTCGTGATTCCTTTTTGTCGGGAAATTACAGAGTCTGGTCTTTACAGACCCCTTTGATACCCTTTAGGTCCCAATTCAGACCAAGAACCCCTTTTAGGGATTGGAAGCGGAACTTCTGCGTCCAACTTTTTTTTCCCTAATACTCTTTCCTGAGATTATTTTGAAGGGTATACCCTCCAAGTTTAAGGGTTTTAGGGAACACTCACACTCACAGATCTAATTATAAGAATTGAGAACTAGCACAGCACTCAAGAAACAGGTCACACTCACTTACCTGTTGTGTTTCATAAGACAGAACTTAATTTTTTCAGTATAGGTTCCATGAGATCGGAGATCTCTTCTTTCTTAGTTTTAGTTTTCCTTTACGTAATGGAGACAAGAAACTGAGCAACCCTCTCTGGTTTAAGTGTTCAGTGAGCACAGAACTTTCTCTTTTTTGTGACCGGAGAGCACGAGATCCTTTTAAATGCCGGAGCATGAAACTATTTCTTTTGAGTACCGGAGGTACGACACCTTTTTCTTCTAAATTCAAGAAATCACTAACCCCCGTTTATTTGACAACGCATTCATCAAGCAACAACAGTCGACACGTTCATTTGCTGCTATTTTAAATCTTAATCAAGTGATATTTATTATCTCCTATAGATGCGTCATCAACGCCATCTTCTGTCTTCCATTCAAGATTCTAATACTTTTAAATTATTATATATATATATATATATATATATATATATATATATATATATATATATATATATATATATATATATATATATATATATATATATATATATATTATATATATATATATATATATATATATATATATATATAATATATACAGTATATATTATAATAAATATCGCCTTTGAGACGATTTTATCAAAAATTTCAGTCTTTAATTTCTTCTATTTGCGGGATTCGATCCACCGAACTTACGGGTGAAAGCTCTGATGTTTAATTGACCTTTGAAAATGATGAGTGAAAATGGAAAACTTATTTCAATATTATCATTTATTGATATTAAAATGAATATGAAAGATATAATGGGAGGCATGGGCTAGTGTTATTAAATAATTTGGAGTCGTTATATTGATACCAATCAAATTCTGGTATTATATTTTCTGAGTCGCTCTCATTTTTTAAATAATTGACCTCTCAAAATGATGAGAGAAAATGGAAAACTTAATTAAATATTTCACTTTCAATTTAAAATGAGTGTCAAAGCTAAAATATAAGGCGTGTGTTAGTGTGTTTATATAATTTGGAGTCCTATTTTGATACGAATGAAATTCGTGTATCATATTTTTTGAGTCGCTCTAGTATTTTGAGTAAGTAAACTTTGAAAATGATGAGTGAAAATGGAATACTTATTTAAATATTTTTCATAGAAATTATAATGAATGTGTGTAAAATATGAATCGTGGGTTATTGTTATATTTGAAACCCTTTTGGTGGAATGAATGAGATTCTGGTATCACATTTTCTGAGTCGCTCCCAAATTTTTAGTAATTGAACTTTGAAAACGATGCGTAAATATGGAAAACTTTTTCAACATTATATTTCATATGAAATTTTCGAGAATTTCCATTTTTATTCGAAATTTATCCTAAAAATTAAAAAAAAAAATTGTGATGTCCAATTTGGTAGATCATTGATACTATTAAGTTTGGAACACCAATAAATAGGTAACTTCTTGGATTGGAGCTTTGTTCTTTTCACTGTTAGATTACTCTTTTAAAGTTCTATGGAGATGGTTTTATGAAAGTTCCTACAAATATTCCTTTGTGTGTGAAAATTTGTCCTTAAAATAAAAAAAAATTGTGATATCAGATTTGGTAAACCTGATTAAATTTGTAATCACAATAAAAATGTAATTACTGTGTTTGGAACTCTGTTCTTTTCACCATTGGAATACACTTTTATAATTCTATAGAGACGATTTTATGAAAGCTCCCAAAAAATTTTCCTTTAGGTTTGAAAATTTGTCCTTAAGATAAAAAAAAATTTGTGATATCCAATGTGGTAAATTTTTAATATCATTAACTTTGCAACCGCAATAAAAAGGTAACTATTGTACCTCTATTCTTTTCACCATTTGATTATTGTTTTATAGTTTTCTAGACATGGTTTAATGAAAGTTCCGATAAATTTCTCCTTGTCCTTAAAATTAAAAAGTTATTTCCGTTTGGTAAATCATTGTTACCACTGACTTTGCAATTGTTAATAAATAAGTAACTACTGAGTTTGGAGCTCTGTTCTTTTCAACATTAGATTCTCTTTTAT
>SEYY01001183.1:27500-42500 GCA_009176605.1 Armadillidium nasatum
GAACAAGAATTAAGCCAAAGGTTACGAGCTCCAGTAGTAAAAAAGTAAGTAAACACAATGTATGTTTCGATGCCAAAACTAGTCATCTAAATATATATATATATATATATATATATATATATATATATATATATATATATATATATATATATATATATATATATATATATATATATATATATATATATATATATATATATATGTGAGTGAGTGAGTGTGTGTGTGTGTGTTTTAAAATTATACTATATTATACCATTTATATTATGTTCAGGAATGCACGTAGAGCTGGGATGGATGCTAAAATCCTGAATAGTCCAAAAATTTATGTTTGGTAAATGTTCGGGATGACATTCATTTAAGGTTGCCAAGAACATTTTATGACCAATATTTAGAACCTTGTTTTATTTATTTTATTTTTTTTTTCCACAAAATAAAATGAGTATTAAAAGTTTCTAAGGACGACAGTCTAACTGAAAAAATTGTTTCCATATTTCGAAAAATTTTTAACATATATCGGTAAAATGATTTTACAAACATTGGTAAGTACAGATATGTGAGTTACGAAAATTTTTTTGTAACTGATTTCAAAAATCATCAAGAAAAGGAACTGTATTTGTGATTTTAAAGTATTGCTTTATATCTATTGATTTTGCAGTGACTCTGAAATGAGGCAAAATCATTTCTTCATTAAGAGAATGAAAAAGTTTCGTTGCATCTTCAAAAATGGTTGAGAAGTTCTAAATAATTTTTACGCTGAAATCTTTCAGACCAAGAATCAGACTTTCAATATGACCAAGAGGAGTGGTCGTGCCTCTAGTGATGAAGACTGCAATGTATAACGAAAAAGTGAAAAAGAACAAAGTGGTTGTAATAACTAAATTTCTAACAAATTCACTCGCTGGTGATTACAGATTTCAAAGGATTTTTGGCTTTTGAAGAGGAGTCAATAACATGATCCATCTCAAGAACCTCTAAAATTTCAATAAATTTCTCTAAATCTTAGTAATCCATTGTGATTTTCCATCACCCACCTCGTTCCTCACATTTGTGTTAGTTTTATCCATTTCATGTTTGGAAAAATCCTTTTTTTTTTATTTTTAGTTGTCCGCTATGACAACTTTAATAATGATGCTCAATTGCTTTCACCGTGCTAATACAGTTTCTAACGTTTTGTGCTTCTCATGTGTGTATGTCCCAAAGCTTGATTAAACGAGCATATACAGTAAAGGACATACATGCCGCTGGATTTTTTTACCTCTAAAACTTCCGTACATTGACGTTGTACCATCATACCCCTGTCCACTCAAAAATGTCGCTATTCATTCCAAGAATCTTCAATCTATTGCAAATTTACTTTTAAAAACTGTTACAAATTCTAAAAAATCTTCCAAAACATATATATGTTCCCTCATTTCAGTTATTATATCTGATGCACAACTTACATTTTCAGTTTTATTTCGATCAACCCAAATTGAAAATTACTAAAATTTGCATTTTTATTTATTTATTTTTTCAATTCGATCTTGAATAATCTTTCCTTTATAGCAAGTTAATTCCTTTGATATATATATATATATATATATATATATATATATATATATATATATATATATATATATATATATATATATATATATATATATATATATATATATATATATATATATATATATATATATATATTTTTCTTTCAGACTTTTTTTTTTGTGTATCTCTCAATTTACATTTTATTTAATTAATTTAGTTTGTTCTACCCTTTCTGAAAATTAAATGTTACTCTATCTATCCTTTTTTTACCTCTCTCTCTCTCTCTCTCTTCTCTTTTTCTTTTTCATTTTGTTTGATCGTCTTCTTAAATATATATTTTTTTTATGTCGATTTACAAGCCCACTCACTCTCTCTCTCTCTCTCTCTCTTCATTCACTCTCACTACTCTAAGCTCTCTCACACACTCTCTCTCTTTTTTTATTCTCTCTTACTCCTCTACGCTCTCTCTCTCTCTCTCTCTCTCTCTCTCTCTCTCTCTCTCTCTCTCTCTCTCTCTCTTCATTCCTCTCTACCTCTCTCTCATTTTTTTCTCTCTCTCTCTCTTTCATTCACTCTCTCACACTCTCTCTCTCTTTTTTTCTATCTCTCTCTTCTCTCTCTCTCTCTCTCTCTCTCTCTCTCTCTCTCTCTCTCTCTCTCTCTCTTTCATTCACTCTCACTCTCACTCTCTCTCTCTCTTTCATTCACTCTCACACACTCTCTCTCTTTTTCATTCTCTGTCACTCCTCTACGCTCTCATTATCTCTCTCTCTCTCTCTCTCTCTCTCTCTCTCTCTCTCTCTCTCTCTCTCTCTCTCTCTCTCTCGTAAATTTGTAGTATAAATAAGTCTTTGCCTTCATTATTCCTCCATTGGGATCTTTTTTTTGAATGAGGCAAAATATGGGCGACACAAAATGAACTCCATCAATAAATCTATAAAAATTATTTTTGGGAACGAAATGTTTTCTAACTTATTATATATAGTATTATTATAATTAAATATATAATATATATATATATATATATATATATATATATATATATATATATATATATATATATATAATATATATATATATATATATATATATATATATATATATATTTTTTTTTTTTTTTTTTTTTTTTTTTTTTTTTTATTTTTATTTTATTATTTTATTATTTTATTATTATTATTATTATTATTATATATTATTATTATTATTATTATTATTATTATTATTATTATTATTATTATTATATTATTATTATTATTATTATTATTATTATTATTAATTAATTAATTTTAATTAACTTGAGCTAATAAAATATTTCTTAAATTATTCATTAAAGTAGATAATTATATATATATATATATATATATATATATATATATATATATAATATATATATATATATATATATATATATATATTATATATATATATATATATATATATATATATATATATATTTATTTTATATTTTTTTTTTTTTTTTTTTTTTCTAAATCACATAAATGCTAAACTACGAGTATATAAATATGGAAACGATTCTTTTTTCTCCTTTTTGTAGATATTCTATTTTAAAAGAAGGTATTTTATATATTTAAGAGAAACTGTCAAAATACCAAATATTTAATACTTTATTCTGAATACTTAATACCTTGAGTTTCGATCTTAGGGAGCTTGACGTTACGAGTTCGAATCCCCAATTGAAATGAAATTTTGTCATCAAAAAAAAAAAAAAAATTACTGTTATTTTTTATTGTATTGATAATAAATCCTAATTTATAAGATTAAAGTTATTTCCTATGTTGGCCATTTTTTCCTCCTCACGAAGTCAATTACAAACAATTTCATTTAATTATAAAGGATATTCACTTTCGTTTTTCAAAATCAAATTGAAGCTCTCTTTCCAACATCTTTTCTATTTCCTCATATTATTATCAATATTACTACTACCACTACTACTACTATTACTACTGTTTTAGTTATTACAACTATTATTACTACTTCTATTAAAACTACTTGTTACTTTAATACAGCTATTACTACTTCTGCTGTTTCTGTTATAGCTATTACAATTATCCAAATACTACTACTACTACTACTATAATAACTAATAACAATAATAATAATAATAATAATAATAATAATAATAATAATAATAATAATAATAATAATAATAATAATAATAATCTATGGATGTTATTTTTTTTTCGTTGATTTTATATTCTATTTTATCATGGGAAATTAGACTTTATGTTCAAGGCTTTTTTGTATTTTCAAACAAAAAGATAAAATAGTAATCAACATTATATATATATATATATATATATATATATATATATATATATATATATATATATATATATATATATATATATATATATATATATATATATATATAAACTCTCGGACAAAATTAATGCATCACATGGAAATTAATATTGGATACAGATTTGCATGTATAGTTATCTATACGAAATAACACAAGTAGGTTTATACAATTAAACAACCAAAGAACAAAAAAAATCAATATGCGATACACACCATGCTTAGTCCTCTTGCATACCACTCAAAGTATAGTACAGACCATTTTCTCTCTCCGAATGCACATCAACTTCAAAGGATTCCTTAGTCTGGTAAGTGTTTGAAGCTTGCAGTATCAATGTCTTTATTTGGCCTAGAGTGCCTGAAGAATGGACAGATACACAGTAAGAAAAGAGGAACTTTAGATCAATACGTTTGCACCATTGGAAACAGGCTTCTCCGAGAGACAATCGGGCCAGCGATTGACGTCAATCTATCGATCATATGCCGAATACACCGTCAATTTAGGGAAGACTGGCAATAACCGTAGAAAACAAGGTCATGGTCGCCAGAGGGTTATTATTATTATCATTATTATGATTATTATTATTATGACATATTTCTCTTATCCCGCAGTTCTGTGAGATCTTCTCCAACACTAGGGTTCAGCTAAGAAACCTGATCTGTAGAATCAGACATGTGACCATTTCGAACTGTAAAGTTCAAAGAAGACGGCATGAGGCCGGAATGACTTCTAGACAGCCTGCTACCGGTCCTTTCTAACTATGGTGATTTTAGTTCATCGATTGTAGATTCCACAGGCCCTATAGAAATTGTACAAAGACATAATGGAATAAAGTATTCTTCACTGATGAGTTTATTTTCGCACTACATGTACCAGACGAACGTAAGTGAGTGTGGAGACGTCCAAGAGAGCCATTTACCCCTTCCAACATTTTCCAAGGGTCTTTTCGGAAACAATTCTTTGATGATGTGGACTTGCATAAGTTTAGGACCCCGTATTGAGTTGCATATAATGGACAGGGGATGTTAACAGTATGAAGGTAAATGGACGATATTCTTCAGGAGTATGTAGTACCTTTCACTTCCAACAGATTCATTTTACTTCATGACAATGCCAGACCTCACACTGCAGCGATCGTCCACCTGTACCACAATAGGTGAAAATCCATCTTCTGCAACTCCCTTCAAGAAACCCAGACTTCAATCTAATAGAACATACTTGGAATACTTTTCGGAAATAAAATGCTCTATCGACACTCAGAGAACTGGTGTGGGCACTGAAAGAGGAATAGGAAACATCCCCAAGACTCCGTCACCAAGATCATTTTTTCAATACCGAAACGGTTGGAGAAAGTACTGAGAGCCAGAAAACTCACTACTTATTATTAATTAGAAGTTTTGTTATATCTTGCAGTTTATAAATTAATCTTGAATTTACATCTTGAATTTTCCATTTTCTTGGTTCTCTTCAGTATTCATTTTGTACTCTCAAATTTTCTTAAAGCATGAAAGACACCTTTGATAAAATAATTTTCCACAATATGATTATGATTATGATTGTTTTTGTATTTTTTTATGATTTAAAAGGCCACATCTCAAGGGTATTGCCCTATTCGAGGAGAGGAACTTTTCTAAGTAGTATATATCTAGGATCCCCAAGTGAGATCGAACAGGTGCCCTCAAGGACGTAAGTTAATCACTTAACCGTTTGAGCCACGGTACACGGCATCGCAAAATATGTAACAAAAAAACGTTACACGCAATATAACCACGACGTTGTGGTGTCATTTTGCCACTATAAATGCAAGTGATATGTTAATTTTGTTCGAGATATATATATATATATATATATATATATATATATATATATATATATATATATATATATATATATATATATATATATATATATATATATATATATATATATATATATATATATATATATATATATATATATATATCACGTTTTCTATTTATTTATAAATCATTTCTTTTGCTGAATTAATTTTAACGAATTTATGTGCAAATATATTTGTAAAAATTGCCGGGAAAAATTTTATTCAATTATGAACAAATAAATGTATAATAAATGTGTATATGTTTCCTTCTTGTGTATATGGAAATACACATACACGTTCTTGTAAGAACATACATAAGGTCATTGGCTTTTAATGAAAAAAAAGTAATTATGTATATTTTGTTGCGATATTAAATCTTTCAGATTTTTTAATTCATATTTTTTCCCGATTTTTCAATAGTTTTGTGATGAATAAAAGTCATGATGAAGCAATCAATAATGCTTATTGTTGAATAGGGAAAATCATATATTTTACCTGTGAAAGTCAATTTTTATTGGGTCTGTCTCGTGTATGTATGTTTATAGAGTTAAAATGTAGGCATAAATCTTGGAACCGTTTGCTTTTACGCGTGTATATCTATTCTACTTGCTCGTGTATACCGACATGGATTATATCTATATTCATTTGCCACCCCAAAAAAAATATATATATATATATATTAATAATTTTTGGGTGGAAAAATGGATTTTATTTAGTGACAAGAATGAATGAAAGATACGCATTTGTATGGATGACATAATGTCTTAAAAAATGGTTTCAGGAATAGAGAGGGAGAGGCTCTCTGCGTCACCAGGAAAGACTATGAAATCTTGGATAATAAGACGTCCCTTGTAGACGTTAGTTCGCCTTCGATAATTTACTTTTTAAAAGCCCAACAACAAAATAGGAGGAAGTAATCAAAGGAAACTTTGACTGAAATTCAACTTCTACAGTAGGATTAAAGGGTAAAGTAATTTTCAAAAATTGTTTTTGGTTTCTCAGTTAATTAAAGTTTATTGGACAGTTGACTTCCTGTATAGTTTTTGGTTATTATGATTGTTTTACTTATTTTAAACAAAATGGAAGGAAAAAAATTGTTAAATAAAATTTAATTAAAAGTAAGATAAATAAAATCAATATTATGGCAAGTTAAGAAAGACAAAAATTATTTACTGGAAAATAAAAAAGAAATTCTACTTTTAATTAAAATTTCCTTAGATCTAAATTTGCATTTCTTTGAATTCGAATTTTAAAACATCTATATATATATATATATATATATATATATATATATATATATATATATATATATATATATATATATATATATATATATATATATATATATATATATATATATATATATATATATATATATAATATAAAGAAATTCCTAACTTTCATAAAATAAAATACACACGCGCGCGCACACACACATACACACACACACAAATAAACAAAGAAACAAAAAAACTTCTGTTAAAAGACGCTCAAACGGACAAAGTGTCAATCTAACGTCCCAGATTGATAGAAGACCTTCTCTGACCTCCTCTGACCTCCTCTTCCATCGATTTAAATCAAAACGAGAACGATTTACTCTCATCAACTTCAATCAATCGCTAATGATCATTAATTTGGTCTTCTCCCCTCTGATCAGCGATTGTCCCTAATGACAAGACTTTAATCCCCTCATTCCTTGTCCTCACAATGGAAAAAGAGAGACAAAATGGGAAATTTTATTCCCTTATAGCTTATTCCCCCTACCTATATATATATATATATATATATATATATATATATATATATATATATATATATATATATATATATATATATATATATATATATATATATATATATATATATATATATATATACTCTGGTAGGTTGAGGCCGAACGTTCACACACAATCCACTAACCAGATATGTAAATCTAAATCAGGACCAACTTTAAAATGTGCACGTCAATGAAAATCAGGGAATTGGCAGTAGGAAAAGTTATTCAAGCTTTGATTTTGGTTCTCTACTCTTCAACATCTCTGTGATTCTGTTGATGGGACACTAGACATATCGACAGCCTTCTTTTGAGTCTAACATAAAATTTTGATTTCTAAACTACCCACTTTCTAACTCTCTATGGCTTAAATCTGACTTCTTTTCCGGTGGCGCGCACACACACACACACACACACACACACACACACACACATATATATATATATATATATATATATATATATATATATATATATATATATATATATATATATATATATATATATATATATATATATATATATATATATATATAGTGTTTCTCAGGGATCTGTCAATCACCAACACTTTTTCCTTTCATTAACGTCTTTTTCTCTTTTACTTTATCGTATATTCAGATTTTAAAATTTAACATTTTTTCATGCAAGGCGTAAAATATAAATTTATATTCTATATATATATTTAAACGGTTTATGCATGTCACAGTTACCATAGAAACATATTGGAAGCCTCCTCGTTTCCATGGTAACTGTGCTATTTATTTAAAATAAACGTTATGTATATTTTTTCAGAACGGAGGCAATTGTTTTTTTCTTACCTTTTTATTTTTATCCAAAATTTTTTAATTTTAATGGAATTTCATTTTACTTTTTTTTCATATGTTCTGTAAGGTGAAGTCCTGTCTTTCGAATGAAGTATTTTATTTGGCTTAAAATTGAAAAGCCTAAAAAAAATTACTTTATAAGTTACGGAAGAAATTATTTTCCAACATTAAAATTTGCCTCACATTTTAGGATGATACTGCGCATGCGTAAGCAACATCTTGCCAGAAATCTTTCCTTTTTAATTAGTCTGACATAAATTGTAGTGGAGTGAAGTGCTCTTAATCTGTTTTCCATACTAGTTTTCAACGCTGATTCCAAATGTTATTAGTTTTCTTGTAAGCATCGTATTGTTAGAGTTTACGTATTACGTTATACTTCTTATTGAGTTTGGCCATATATATATATATATATATATATATATATATATATATATATATATATATATATATATATATATATATATATATATATATATATATATATATATATATATATATATATATATATATATATATATATATATATATATATATATATATATATATATATATATATATATATATTATATATATATATTATATATATATATATATATATATATATATATATATATATATATATATATATATATATATTATTATATAAATATATATATATATATATATATATATATATATATATATATATATATATATATATATATATTGACTATTGTTGCGCCTCCTCACCTTCAGAAGCCACGAGCCGCCACTGGAGGTTAGTTGCTCAAAGGCCACCCACCTAAAGTCAGTTGATTGCTATTGGGTTGAATACATTTCAAGATCAAAAGGTAATGAAAGTTTAGAGTCATAGGCAGAGGATTAAACTGGCAATGAAATAAGAGAGAATACTATTAATATGAAAAAAAAGTTAGGGATGAACCAGATTTTTATAAATTAAAAGGAAGAACGCTGTCATTTACAACAGTTGCTATTTAGAAATACAAGAAAGTAATTTCGAGAGAAGGCCAGGCAGAGAAGGAAGATACAGAAAGAGGGAAGTTTAGATTCCAATGTTGTGTGCCAGAAAATGATTCACAAAAATGTCGAAGGACAGAAAACAGTGAGACACAGGAAAAGGAAATAAGATCACCAGTTACGGAAGCCATTCTAGAGACCTGAGATAAGATTGGAAGATTTAAGAAGTATCCAAATCTTCCTGTTAAGGATAGATTCGAAGACTTTAGAAATAGCAGAGATTAAAACAACAGGACAATAGTTGGGGTTTTGAGGGAGGTTCCCCTAATTTGGCACAGGAAGAATGAGCTGGCACTTCCGTTAACAGACAAAGACAAAATAGCTTACCAAAGCAGAGAAAAAGTTCGAAAGTTTTGAAAACTACAGAAGGAATTTCATCAGGATCGTTTGATTTTTTTTGTGTTAAGCTCAGAGAGAACACCAAAGCACAATGTTAGAATTAATGAATTGCACAGGGTGATGAAGGAGAAATAGCTCCGGAATCGTCAAGAGCTGAATATATATATATATATATATATATATATATATATATATATATATATATATATATATATATATATATATATATATATATATATATATATATATATATATATATATATATATATATATATATATATATATATATTGAGAGAGAGAGACTATAAATATTAAAATTTTGCTGATAAAAATGAAATTTTTATTACTCTTGTAATGTAAATTTCTTTAACGTAATTTTAAAACCAATTTTGTATTAAAAATTAATCTTAAATTTTGTTTTCCAATTTTTCTAATATTTTTGCTATAATAGGCTTAAAAATCTGTTTTTGATAACCGTAATTATCATTCTTAACATCAGTTGACTGTTGGCAACTGCGATGCTATGCCGACGGAGAATATTTTGAGTTGCCAAGTAGGTTTTATTGATTATATTTTTTTCATAGAGTAAGACTGATTCTAAAATCATTTTAAAAGCTAAAATACGAATATATAATTCGATTAGTTGCCTAACAACGGGCTGGCTTTTTATTTATTTATTACAAAATATATAAATGAAATGAAAGAATTGATATTTGGTTTAAATAGATTTAATAAAAGATGATTAATTAAAATAGTATTTTTTTAAAGTAAACTCAAAAAAGATTTTAATTACATATGCACACATCAATATATATATATATATATATATATATATATATATATATATATATATATATATATATATATATATATATATATATATATATATATATATATATATATATATATATATATATATATATATATATATATATATATATATATATATATATATATATATATATATATAATTTTTAAGAATTTAAATTTTCGATATATCGATATTTTTTATATCGAAATTTTGAAATTTCTATCAATTAAAAATACTGTACATCTAAAATGAATAGTTATAATTTACCTTCCATAGTGACAAGTTGTACTTTTCCGTATTAAGATGAATGTTAAGGATATAGATGAAATTTGTTCCACAGATTGGAGTCTTCTTGCGTTTTTGAAGCATTTTAAATTAGTAGTTACCGAAAAAGAATGTGACAAGTGTAAAAAATATATATATATATATATATATATATATATATATATATATATATATATATATATATATATATATATATATATATATATATATATATATATATATATATATATACATATATATATGGTGTAATACGGCAGTAGGCCTGTATTCCAAGGCAACGTATCCATCTATCCGTTAAGGCAACGTCGATCCATCTATTCGTTAGCCCTGTATCCCGCGGCAACGCCTATCGTTCAGGTTATGAATAAGTCGAACTAAGTAGGCTAGAAAACTAATAATAATAATAATAATAATAATAATAATAATAATAATAATATATAATAATAAAATATAATAATAATAATAATAATAATAAATAATAATAATAATAATAATAATAAATAATAATAAATAAAATAATATAATAATAATAATAATAATAATATAATAATAATAATAATATAATAATATAATTAATAATAATAATAATAATATAATATAAATAAAATGAAGCTAATAAGAAATACAAATAAAAAAAAAAAAATTGTATTGATATATCGATGTTTCGATATATCCATATTTCCTATATAATATATAATATATATATATATATATATATATTATATATATATATATATATATATATAATATATATAATATATATTATATATATATATATATATATATATATATATACAGTGGCGGCTCGTATAAATTGGAGGAGGGGCTGCAGTTTATATATATTATATATATATATATATATATATATATATATATATATATATATATATATTATATATATATATATGTGTGTGTGTAGTGTTGTGTGTGTGTGTCTGTGTGTGTGTGTTGTGTGTATATGTGTGTGTGTGTGTGTTTGTATTTTATTATATATATATATATATATATATATATATATATATTATATATATATATATATATATATATATATATATATATATATATATATATATATAAAATTTCAAACGTACCTTATATTCTGGAAATATATATACTGGAAGCATCTATATATCAATGCAAATGTTTTGACATTCGTATTATTATTATTTAGCTTTCATTTCATTTAAGCCTATTATTATATTATTATTATTATTATTATTATTATTATATTATTATTTAGAAATAAGATTATGGAAAGCTTGCTGATATTATTATTTAAAAAAATAAGATTACTTTTTCATTGAAATCTGGTATTTTAAACCATTTCGCTCTCTATTGAAAACATCGCTAATACATGGTACTACATTTAATAGTTTTTATTCTATTCAAAGTCGAGAAACATCTCTCTGCTTCAGACGTTGTCATCGGAGTTGTAATTGCTTTATATAAATAATGTTTTAAGCATACTGTCATATTACACCAAATTTTATAAATTTCACATTTTTTTACACTATTCTTACTCAATCGCTAAAATTTATCTTCCTTCAAAATTGGAAAAAATTATCTCATAAAAACAGATCTGCCAAACGTACGTCTTTCAACATAAAAAAACAATTTATTACGTACGTATTAAAATTTATTATAAGATTTTTTTTTATTCCCAATTATTCTTACTTAAAATTCTGCAAGGATTACAAAAATGTTAGCCTTTTAATGTACTTTTAATAGTTTTTGTAATATTTAAGTATGTAGAGTGCATCTGGCTAATGTATATATATATATATATATATATATATATATATATATATATATATATATATATATATAATATATATATAATATATATTATATATATTATATATATATATATATATCGAACAAGAAAAAAAAAAAAAAAAAACATAAAACTTGTATTTTCTTCCACATTAAAACAACACCCTCCTCGAATGAGACATTAAACAACTGTCGTAAGTTGCTACATCTTACCGTGGTTGCTTATATGTCTTATTAGGGCTTGAAATTTTACAGCCCATTTTTTAAATAATGGCAATGCTTGAAAAATAATATATACCCAAAAATTTGAAGTTTCCAAATGCTTTACTTTATTTTCTTTATGATATACTTTTTATATTAAGTTGTTAAAAAAATGAATTTAAATCACTTTTCTCTGACAAAAAATTTCATATTTATATCAACATCCTACGCCGTATTTTTATTTGGAGGGGCTGCAGCCCTGGAGCCCATAATGACGAGCCGCCACTTATATATATATTATTATATATATATATATATATATATATATATATATATATCTATATATATATATATATATATATATATATATATATATATAATATATATATATATATATATATATATATATATATATATATATATATATATATATATATATATATATATATATATATATATATATATATATATATATATATATATATATATATATATATATTAGGAAGAGGAGAGCACTTTAAAAATAATTAAAAAGGAGGAGAAACTCCAGTTTCTAATAACAGTTAAACTTTCACTTATATAAACAAAGGAAATAGATAAATAAATACACCACACACACACACACATTATATATATATATATATATATATATATATATATATATATATATATATATATATATATATATTATATATATATATATATTATATATTATATATATATAATATATATATATAATATATATATATATATATATATATATATATATATATATATATATATATATATATATATATATATATATATATATTATATATATATATATATATATATATATATATATATATATATATATATATTTCAGCTTATTTAAAAAGTTTTATTGAAGATTAAATCTAAAACCATTTTTAAATTATAATTTTATTTGGAAATAAAATTCTATATTTAAAATATTTACAGTATGTTAAAGCCTCCAAAATAAATAAATAAATATTTTAAGCATATTATGATCGTGAATAAATAATTTGATTTTAATTTATATTTTTTATTTCGGATTTTTTTTATTTCAGCGCAATTTTATTTTATTTTGTCGTTTATATTAAAATGCCTTTTTTTAATATTGTTATTGAAGAATTTTATCTATTACTAAATATTATTTGACCTCAAAAACAATGAGGGAAACGTGAGGGAACAAGGGTCAATGAGGGAGAAGCGAGGGAACAATTTAGCAATGTCAATGAGAGAGACGTGAAGGAAGAAGGATCAATGAGGGAGAAATGAGGGAACAACTTAACAATGGTCAATGAGGGAGACGAAAGGGAACAAGGGTCAATGAGAGATAAGGGAGGGAACAATTTAACAATAACGGTCAATGAGGGAGACGTTAGGGGAACAAGGATAACTGTAATTCATTTAAATCGCTTAGAGTTGCAAACTGACAAAGTCACAGAATGATAGAATTAGAGAAGAAGTAAGAAATTTAGTGGAGACCTTGTGAGAACTTTAGATCCCTTAATGCTGTAACCTAGGCTCGACTTCCCTTTCCCTCTATCTTAATCCACATCGTATCCGAAAAATGGCATGACGCATCCTATTTCTATCTTTAAGAAAGTGAACCTCCTTTGGATCTACCATTTAAATCCTATCTATCCTGATAACGTTGAGACAGCCATCTTCATCACTTAATAGTAAGTTCGTTGTTGAGAAGTTAGAGGTAAATAAATTGGTCTTGTCATTTAAAATACAAATGGGAGAATTCCAAGTGATTATTAATTGTGAAAAATAAGCAAATGTGAATAGATTTATGTACAACTTCCTAACCATTAATAATGGAGTATGTTAAGAAAGGAACAAAAAAATTGATGCTACTATACAATGTCTTTTGTTTTACATTATATGCTTACTTTATACATGCATATGCCATATGAACATGTGTCTACCATGGGGTTCCACACCCTCTACCTCCATACCCGTAAGTGGCAGATATATTTTAGAAATTACTAAATTATTCATATATACACTACACTGCAAAATTTGTCCTAACGAGTTGTTGGGACGAGAGGCAAAAATGTCCCATTAAAATTTTCAATAGAGAAAAGACATGTTAATCAAAAGAAAGTCGCTTCACCGATTTATTTTCTAATAAGAAAAATAACGGAAAAAATTTTGTTGTAACATTTTTGCCACTTGTCCCAACGATTCGTTAGGACAATTTTTGCAGTGTAGCTATGGAATATAGATTACAATAGGGCAAAATATGTGGACAGCATACCATGGTTGCGCCAATTA